>CAUYRT010051171.1:0-75304 GCA_963574885.1 Lepilemur ruficaudatus
AGCGTTAAAAGGATTATGTGATTTTTTTTTTTTTTTTTTTTGAGACAGAGTCTCACTGTGTTGCCTGGGCTAGAGTGCCGTGGCGTCAGCCTAGCTCACAGCAACCTCAAACTCCTGGGCTCAAGCAATCCTTCTGCCTCAGCCTCCCAGTAGCTGGGACTACAGGCATGCGCCACCATGCCTGGCTAATATTTTCTATTTGTTTATTTATTTTTTAGTTGGCCGATTAATTTGTTTCTATTTTTAGTAGAGATGGGGTCTCACTCTTGCTCAGGCTGGTTTCGAACTCCTGACCTTCAGCGATCCGCCCGCCTCGGCCTCAGATTATGTGATATTATGAGCAAATTTATGCCAATAATTTTGACAATCTAGGTGAAGTGATTGTTCACTTGCAAGACAAAAATCACCAAAACTGACATAAGAAAAACTAGAAAAATCTGTGTAGTCTTATGTCTATTAAGGAAAATGAATTTGTAATGAAAACTTCATGGAGAAAAAATTTCAGGCCCAGATGACTTTACTTAAGAATTATATCAATACTTAAGGAATAAATAATACCAATCCCATGTGAACTCACTCAGAAAATAAAGGAGAGCTAACACTTCTATCTCATTTGATGAGACCATCATTACCTGGACATTCCAAGAGAAAACTAGAGAAAAATATTTCTCATGAACACAAAGGCAAAAATCTTTAAGACAATATTAGTCTATCACATCACAATGCATACAAGAGATAATATACCATGAGCAAATGGGATTTTCTCTAGGTATCCAAGTTTGAGTTGGTATACGAAGAGGTTAATATATAAAAAATCAATGTATTTACCATATTATAAGAATGAAAGAGAAGAATATTTTCTTTGTAGATGCAGAAAAAGCCTTCGATGAAATTAAGTAGCAATTTATGATAAAAAGCTTCAACAAACTAGAAATAGAAGTAACCTTCTCAACCTGACAAAGAGTAAGTGTAAGAAACCTACAACTGGCCCGGCGTGGTGGCTCACGCCTGTAATTCTAGCACTCTGGGTGGCCAAGGCGGGTGGATTGTTTGAGCTCAGAAGTTCGAGACCAGCCTGAGCAAGAGCGAGACCCCATCTCTACTAAAAATAGAAAGAAATTATATGGACAACTAAAAATATATATAGAAAGAATTAGCCGGGCTTGGTGGCGCATGCCTGTAGTCCCAGCTACTCGGGAGGCTGAGGCAGAGGATTGCTTGAGCCCAAGAGTTTGAGGTTGCTGTGAGCTAGGCTGATGCCACGGCACTCTAGCCTGGGCAACAGAGTGAGACTCCATCTCGAAAAAAAAGAAGAAAGAAAGAAACCTACAACTAATATTGTCTCCTAAGATGGGTAATGAATGTCCACTCTGGCCACTTCTATTCAGTAATGTACGAGAAGTGTGCGCTAGGGTGAGAAGGCAAGAAACAGGAAGGGAAGAAGGCAGATCGAGAAGGAAGAAATAAAACCACCTTTATTTGCAAATGACATAATTGTGAACAGAAAAAAACCCCAAAGAATTCACTATGCATCCTCTAAAACTGGTTAATGACCTTAGCAAAATCACAGGCTACAAGGCCACTATGCAAAAATCAGTGGTATTTCTATATACTAGCAATAATTAGAAATTTAAATACTAAAAAAATGGAAAAAAGCCATGTCAATTAAAATAGCATCAAAACCATCACATACATAGGAATAAATGTAACAAAATATGTTCCAGACATATACATTGAAAATAAGTAAACATTGCTGAGGGAAATTAAAGAAGACCTAAATAAATGGAGAGATATGCAATATTTAAGAACTGAAAGACTCAATATTGTTAAGTCAGCAATTATTCCAAAATTGACCTATAGATTCAACACAATCTTAATAAAAAATTCCTTTCCTTATAAAAATTGCCAAACTTTCTAAAATTTATATTAAAATTTAGTGAACCTAGACTACTAAAGACAGTTTTGAAAAAGAAGAATGAAGTGGTGACATCCGTCACCTAATCTGATCAAAACTAATCGAGAGTGTGGTGTTGGTGTAACAATAGATATTTAGATTGAACAACATGGAGAATCTAAAAATAAAACCACGCATACCTGTTCAATCTATTCATACAAAGATGCCAAGGTAATTCAATGGAAAAAAGAATAATCTTCAACAAATGGCGTTGGAACAATTGGAGGAGTGTGTGTGTGTGTCTGTGTGTGTGTGTGGAAAAAAACGAACCTTAACCCCAACTTCAGGCCATAAACCAAAATTTACTTCAAATGGATCATAAATCTAAATGTAAAACCTAAGACTATAAAACCTCTGAACAAAATTATAGGATAAAATCTTTACCAACTGGGGACAAGCAAAGGTTTTCTAGGTAGGGTCTAAATAAGCACAAACTATAGAAAAAAACTATTGGCAAATTGGACTTCAATCTGTGCAAAAGCTCAAACTTTCTGAACTTTGCAAGACATTGTTAAGAAAATAAACAGGCAAGACACAGAGCGGGAGAAAATGTTTATGATATACATGTTTGGCAAAGGTCTTGTAATCAGGGTATATGAAGCTTCTTAAGCTTAGGAAGATAAGTAGCCCAATCAAAAATGGCCCAAATAGTTGAACAGATGCTTTGCAAGAAGAGGAGGAGGAGGAAGAGGAAGATGAGGAAGGAAGTAAGGAAGGAGAAGGGGAAGAAAAAGAAGAAGGAGGAGGAGAAAGAGAGGAAGAAGAGGAAGAAGGAGAAATACCAATGGCCAATAAGCACATGAAAAGATGCTGAACAATTCTTAAATATCAGGAAAGTGCAAATTAAAAGCAAAACGGAAGGCCCAGCAGGTAACATTTGGAGACCTACACCATGAAGTGTTGATGAGGATGTGGAGCGATGGAGACTCTTATACGCCACTGCTCAGAATGTAAAATGCTACAACCATCTTGGAAACCATTGGAAATTTCTGAAAAGTTAAACATATATTCATCAAACAATCCAGAAATTTCAATCCTAGATATTTACCAAAGAGAAATTCACACATATACCCACATAAGAACTCCCACCTCAGTGTTCATAGCAGCATTATTCCCAACAGCCCCAAACTAAACACAGCCCAGATGTCCCTCAAGAGGTGAATGAATAAGCACAAGAAACCAAACAAAATAATACCTAAATTGGACTTCATCAAAATTTTAAATTTTTGTGCTTCAAAGGACACTATCAAATAGTAAAAAATAAAAACAGCCCTCAAGATGGGGGAAAATTTTTGAAAATCATGTATCTGATAGGATCTAGTATTCAGAATACATTAATATAAAACCCTTACGACTCAACAATAAAAAGACCAATAAGCCAATTTAAAAATGGAAAAAAATTTGAATAGGCTTTTCACCAAA
The DNA here is from genome assembly GCA_963574885.1 of Lepilemur ruficaudatus. Classification (NCBI taxonomy): domain Eukaryota; kingdom Metazoa; phylum Chordata; class Mammalia; order Primates; family Lepilemuridae; genus Lepilemur; species Lepilemur ruficaudatus. The sequence continues at coordinate 3,377 of CAUYRT010051171.1, forward strand.
GATGATGTACAAGTGGCCAATAAGCACATGAAAAGATGTCCCATGTCCTTAGTCACCAGGGAATGCAAATCAAAGCCATGAGAGGCCACTTCACGCCCACGAGGATGGTATGACCAACAGACGGACAGTAACAAGTGTCACATGCGGAGAGGTCGGGACCTCATACGCTGTTGGCAGAAATGCAGAATGATGCAGGCACTTTGGAAACAGTTTGGCAGTTCCTCAAAAAGTTAAACCTAGAGCTATTTGATCCAACAATTCCAATCCTACATATATATTCAAGAAAGTTGGGGGGGAAAAAAGTGTTCGCATGAAAACCTGTACACAAATGTTCACAGCAGCATCATTCACAAGAACCAGAAAGTGGAAAAAATCCAAATCAAATGTCCGTCAAGTAGTGAATGGATAACAAAGTGTGATAAACCTACACAACAAAATGTTATTCATCTTTATAAAGCAACAAAGTGGAGACACGTGCAACAACACGATGAAGCCTGAAAACTATTTCGCTGTGTTAGGTGAAATAACTCGGCCACAGAAGCCTGTACATTGTATGATGCCATTTGTATAAAATCTCCAGAATGGGCTAAGTCAGAGACAGTAAGTAGATTAGTAGTTGCCAGCGAGGGTGGGACGGGGAGTGAAGAATGACTGTTAATGGGAATGGGGTTTCCATCTGGAGTAACAAAAACTTTCTGAAGTTAGATAGTGGTGATGGTCATAGAACTCTGTAAATATACTAAAACCACTGAATTGTACATGCTAAATGAGTGAATTTTATGATGTGAATTATATCTCAATAAAGCTGTTATTAAAATGCAAAAACAATAAATAGATAAGCAAATTCTGGTACATTCACACTATGGAAATATTACTCAACAATAAAAATGAGTTAACTACTGACATCCATATGCATAAAATACATGGATAAATCTCAGAAGCATTATACTGGGCTTAAGAATCTAGACACGATGGACTGCGTACTTTAGGACTCCATTTTTATGAGTCTCTAAAAGCACAAATCTAATCTGTAATGACAGAGAGCAGAGCAGTAGTTGCCTGGGCTGGGTGGGGACAATTGCCTGGGATGGAGCAGGAGAGAACTTTCTGGACTGAAGAAAATGTTCTTTAACATGATTCAGGTGGTGGCCACTCAGGCAGGTAAACTTGTGAAAAATCATCCAAATGTATGCTTAAAATGGGTACGTTCTGTTGCATGTAACCTACACTTTAACACAGTTGACTTCACCAAAGGAACAAAATTTCTTCAATATGTCAATAAATATGTGCAGTTTCTTCACTATAGCCTAAGAAACATGTACACGTGTATTTAAAATACTTATTATAAAGAATATTCTGTGCAGTTCTGGTTTGAGATCTAACTTCATCCTGCTAGGGAGAGTGCCATGTCTGCTTAGTACCTGGCGCTAGCTGGGCACCAGGAATAAAGACGGGGACAAGACAGAGTCCCCGACATCACTAAGTTTATGTTTTTATAATGGAGCCAGAGAGATAAAATGACTGAACAATTATCTTGGAAAAGAGTCTGCAAAGTTCGAGAAGAAATGCTACTGACTCATGTAACGTTCAGCGTCGCCGTGTGTGAGGAGGGGCAGGCAGGCTCGGGGACTTCCCTGAAGACCTGACATGGAAACAGTGGCCTGCGGATGAAGGGGTCGGGTGGCGGAGAACCTGGCAGAGTGGCAGGACCTCTCTGACATAGATGGGATGCTCTTCCTGGGCGGTTTCTGCATTTCGTCATCTGTGTCCACGTGGCAGTGAGCACAAGTCAGGAAAGGCTGTGCCGTGCTGCGGTAACAAATAAACCTCCACATCCTGATGGTCCACACAGACAGCGTCTCACTTTTTCCGCAGATCAGAGAGGGCGAGGGGTTCTTCCAAGTGGCTCTCCCCCAAGCTGCAGCCCCTTCTGCCACATAATTCTGCCAGCTGGGTCTTAAGGCTTCCCGGGTCACTGTGGGCTGAATCATCCTGAGAGATATTTTGAGCCACGCCCAGAAGCGTCTTGCATCACTGCTACCCACATTCCCAGGGTTTAGACTCTGACACACGGTGCCCAGCCTAATGCAAGGGAGCATGTGGAGCAGCCTTCCTATGTGCTGGGGCTGAGGAAGTGGGGTGATGAACACAGAGTGCTGAACACCCATCCCTGGGTCACGGGTCATGTAAGAGTCTTACCCTTCCTCCTCCATATGGCTCATTCCAGTACTAAGCCCGACACAACACGCTGTTGCAGCCCCTCACCTTGCCTACCCACAGGGCTGGCTATGAGAGCTAATTTTAAAGAAGATAACAGGAGGGTGTGTGTGCTTTCAGATGTGCAGGCTTTGCAATCTGCAATGCTGAGACCACACCCACATAGCCTGACGTGCAGCAGCCAGCATGGCGTGGGAGGTTGCAGAAGACATGGGCGTGGAAACAGTGCTGCTAGCCCTCCTCCTCCTCATTCACCTTCAGACCTGACTCAAATCCCTGCACCTTTATGACCTCTAGTTCATGTTCCTGTGGAGATGCTAGGACTCAACCCAGAGTTTTGGACTCCAAATCTAGCTCCCTTTTCATCCCCCTTGCTCTCTGTCATGGACTGAATGTTTGTGTCCCTCTAAAATTCACATGTTGAAATTCTAACCCCTGATGGGATGTATTAATATTTGGAGGTGACGAGTTCATGAGGGTGGAGCCCTCAGGAATGGGATTAGGGTCCTTATAAAAGGGACCCCAGAGAGCTCTATCACCCTTCCCACCACATGGAGATGCAACAGGAAAATGGTCCTCTGCAACTCAGAAGAGGGCCCTGCCAGAGCTCTGCTGGAACCCTGGCCTCAGACTTTCAGCCTCCAGAACTGTGAGAAGTAGATTCCTGTTGCTCGTGAGCCACCCAAGCTGTAGGAGTTTGTTACAGCCTCCGGACGAGCTGAGACGCTCTGTGTTCTCTTACATGCTAGAATTAACAACTTGCCCTGCACCTTTATCAGATCTTGATGGGTGCTGAATCCAATGACAGTGCCACATTTTAAAACTTCAAGGGGCAATATTAGCATTGCTCTGCAGTTGTTAGCGCTGCCATTGTTGTGAGGTCTCATGCGGTCCTCCCGCGGGAGGTCATGCCCTTCTCTGGCTCCAGCACAGTCCTTAAATTTCTCTTTGGTCCATTCAGTTTGAACAAATACTTCCCTCCCCTCGTCTTAATGAGGAAAATATAAGTTAATGAGCTTGTAAATGAGCACTGGGGCCATTTCTAGGGGTGAGACGCCAGCACAGTGCGCGCAGAGCATTGTGAGATGGATCTTTAATAGGCGAGATGTAAAGGAAATTGTACAACCCAGTGCGCTCAGCTACTGCCAGAGCCGTAAAGCTATAAACTGGGATTGCCTTTAAGACTGAACTTTTCCCCCTCTCCAGTGGCTATTAAATATCTCCAAGGAAATTACTCTGGAGGGAAGGTGTTCAGCTTGCTGTTCCCTTGGAGTGACCTGACTTGAGAGGCAGCTGCTTCTGTAAGGAGCCTGTGGAATGTGGGGAAGCCTGGGCTGTCACAGCCCCACTTTACTTGTTCCCACTGTCACTTCCGGGGAGCTACCTGGTATTTCTGGGTCTTTCACTTCTTGTAGAGTGGGGACAACAGGAAAAGAAATGGCATTTTGTTGTGGTCCTTGTATGTGTGGAGCCGTCTTACAGACATTTTCTTTAATCCTCAAAAATAACTCACAAAGTGGGCATTATGCCCATTTTGCAGGTGAGAAAACCAACATTCAGAAATTTAAAATTAGGTCAAGATGACACTCCAAGGTCATAATCAATGCTATAGACCCTGATGTCCCCCAAAGTCTTCAGAAAATTGTGCTGTGACATGTGCCCACCACAAGACAGACAATGGAGTTGTTTTTGTCCATCCCGTGTGGCTTTGGGGCTCTGTAGCAAAGGAGCTCTCAAGGTTTCATTAGGGTTCAGTTCAGTTTAACAAATGGTAACAACCTTGCCAAGTACCAAGAGACACAAGAGATGGAGTAAGAGGTGTGAACTTGGCCTTCGGGAGCTCTCGATTGAATGGGGGAGGCACAGGGTAAACACGTCGGCGAACGTTTCCAACAGGCCGGATATGGATGCGGCTGCAGAACGTGCTACGGGAACTTCCATAGCCCTGGCGGTTTGGACGCAGCCTCAGCTCTCTCAGAGGGTCCCTTCAAAACACAGGAAAGGGGGGGAAATGACACAAAATCACAGGCAAAAAGAGGATGTCAGGGGTAAACTAGCAAATTGCCAGCACAGCTGCCGAAGGTGCAAACAACTGGACAGGGGAGACTGAGTTGACCACCTCCAGACGGAGGACCATGGGAGCCACTAGTGGGGCAAGGGCAGAGCAGACGGATCCATTCCCGGGACCCTGGCAAGGTGCACGATGCAGGGCCTAGTCATTCTCAGGAGGCATTGAGAGTGACGGTGGGGCTGGGGAAGGGAAAGCTGTCTAAAGTCTTTGGGAAAAGTGACAAGCTGTCCTCTGCCCTCTCCTCGCCCCTCGGCATCCGGGCAGCACTGCTCCCCCCCACACAGCAGTGGACTCAGGATGTACTTTCTGGAAGTGTTGAGCTAGACAGGTTCTTGACTGGACCCTAGAAACTGAGGGCAGAGTGTCTTCCTGTCACCAGACGGGTCAGCCAAAATGACTTGCGGTGATCAGCGTGTCCTCTGAACCCTTCCTCACTCAACCCCAGACGTCTGAAGCCAGGCCCGTGCCACCCATGCAGGGTGCAGGGATTTTCTCTGGGGCTACTCACCAGCTGGAGAGGAAAGACCCACAGACTCTGACAATCAAGGGTCCCCTAAGAAAGAAGCCACCTCATCCGCTTCAGGCCAAGCACACAGAGTATCCAGTTAACTTCCTGTGATCAATTCCCAAACATGAGTGGACTTCTACGGCTACTCACCTTTGAGGAGAACTTCTGATGTGAAAGTGAGAAATCAAAACAAACCAAAAAGAATGAACCAAGACATACTTAATGAATCAATAATGCCTGAAGGAAAAAAGTAACCACAGAAACACTAATGTCCAGCAAAATAATGAAAGGTATCACCTTACAGTACTCGGACACTATGAATAACTCAGGACACAAAAGCTCTTATGAATTAAAACTGAGAGAACTCAATATTTCAATTCAATAGAATATTTAAACATAAGTTAAAGAAATTTTCTAGAAAGTAGAACAAAATAACAAAGAGACAGAATGTAAGAAAAAATAATGAAGTTAATGGTCAGTGCAGGAGGTCCAATGTCCAAGTAATGACACTCCCAGGAAACAGAGAACAGAAAATAGAAGGAAGAGAAATTCAGCCAAGAAATAATTTCAGAAAATTGGCTTCCCTTTGAATAGGTCCACAGGACTGTGATATTTCAGACTAGGAGGGATAGAGACCTTGAAGAGTTTAGGGGAAGAAACAAGTGGAAAACAATTATCAGGCACAATAATGCATCAGTCTTCTCAAAAACAGCACTGAGAGCTAAAAGACAAAGAACTTCTGAATATTCTAAAGAAAAAAATGAGTTTTAATGAGAATCATAGACCCAGCCAAACTACAAATCATTTTGATGTTGGAATAAAGACTTCAAGGTCTCAAATTCTTTCCTTTCCTTGCACCCATTCTCAGGAAGCAGCCCGTGAGTGAGAACATACACGACAGAGGAGGAAGACGTGGAATCCAGGGAGGAGGGGATCTATGTAGGACGCGGATGAAGGACCCCACCCCAGGTGATGGAGTCGCGGAGTTCAGGACAACAGAGGGTCCATCCACGGCAGGTAGGGGCTCGAAGGGGAGGAGGAAGAGCACCAAGAAAGAAAGGAACTGATGGATTTGCCAACACACCTCAAACACACTGAGAAGAAGTCGTCTCTGCCAGCATGTCTAGCTGAGTTAGTATAGGCACATAAGCAAAGTAAGTACTTTGGTGATTTTTAACTCCAGGAGAAACAAAAATATAAGAACAGAAATAAAACCATCGCATGCCACATGACTCAGCAGCTGCACAGTCACAGCAATGTGAACCTCAAATGCTGATCCAGTGTCCTGGAAGGATGGGGAAGGGAAAGTGCCTGAGCGCAGGGGTCAAGAGAGCCCCATCCTTACCTTTTGTTGCTGGAAGTCAATAGACTTTATCTCAAACCGAAATACCAAGAAATAGCAGTATGAGCATGCTCTTCAGAAATACGGAGTGAAGTGCCCGAAAGAATAGCGTAAGGGAGGAGAGCGGATTCTGCGGGAAAGCAGAAGTGGTTGAAACATTTGAGGAAGGCCGCAACCACGATCCTCCTCCTCAGTCAAGTTCTGAGTCAACTGAAGAACATGACAAAGGAGTCAGCTGGTAGAGAACATAGCACGTTTACTGCAAATGAAGGATAAGTTGCAGGGGTTGCGTGGTGTGCGCGCTAACGTGGTTCTGTTCACTTCCTTTCCACCCGCTGGGACCGCCAATCTCCACCTTGGAGCATCTGTCGGAAGATGAGCGTGAGTCTGCAGGGCCAGACTCTTCCCAGGTCACCCTCTCCCACTGGTCCAAGAGGAGAAGGAAGAGTCTAACATGCAATCCTTTGCACTCCTAGCTGCTTAGACCTCCAATGGAGTTATTCAGTCCATTCCCCAGGATACACCAGCAGCTGTGACCAGTCAGGGACCTCATCTCACCTTCCTGGGGCAGGAGTGTTGGGGGAAGAATCTTTCTCCTGGAAACTAGAGAAGTGGAGAGTGACCATCCCTCTACCAAGAGCTGGGAGCAAGGAATATAAGAGCAAGAGGCTTCTGTTTTTGTTATATGCTTTGTAACACTGTGTGCATATAATATTTTAATAAGAATAAAATTAATGCCAAAGATTGGAGAAAAGCATTGAAAATGGAAAATTTAAGCTTGTTCTAGGGATGAGCAGGAATTCTTCAAGCCAAGATCAAGGGAAAAAGTTTTCCATTTTCTGCAAAGAGCCTGTGTCAGGGCACAGAGTTGTAAATGTGCATGATCTATTAGCCATGGCACCCAAGGAAGGGTAGAGTGACTGGACCATATGTTTCTTGGGAGGGAGAGAGAGAGGCGACAGATTCAAGATGGGGCCATAAGGGACTGGCACTAGGTCAGGAAGAACCGTGTGTGCAGGACAAGCTGAGGAGGCTCGATTTTGTTGTCTCTGTAAATGTACATGTGCATAGCAGGGAGTGGATCAGTGGTCTGCAGGGGAAAGGCAGAGAGACAGGTGAGGAGGGTGTGGGACTCCTCCAGGTGAGAGGAGAATGTGCTCACAGCAGCAGCAGCAGTAAACTCAGTCGGTGACCACAGCTGTTACAGAGTCTGGTAACTACAGGATATAGTTGACCATCCTGAGTAGCAGATGCTAAGGCAAGCTGGTACCAAGGAGTGGATTTCTGCATAGTGCTGGCCGTTGCCAGAAATGACATTATGTCTGGTCAATACAGTCATGGTGGCTCCAGATAAAGACCTATATGTACTGGGCTGGGCAGATAAATGCAGGTTTGGCAAGGGGGCCAGCTAACTGCTCTTACTGTACAACTTGCTCCTTGAGTAACACTTTTGGGAACCACATGGGAACATTCATTTCTGGGAAAAGTTCTCTAAAGAGAAAGGGTGAAGATTGGTCTAGGGATATCTGGATAGGCTTTGAAGAGAAGGTAGTGCTTTAACTTGATTTTGGAGGTTGAGTTTGGAGCATCACTGGGCAGAGAATGAATGGAATGTGTTAAATAAGGACTGGAAAGTTAGTGTGGAAAAAGACCAGAAGCAAGGCCTTGGACCACAGAACACAGGAGATGAACTGGAAGTAAGCTAGCACTAGGAGAGAAGTCTGGGACGGATTGCGAAGGTCCTTGGATGTCAGGATAAAGAGCTACATGTTCACTCTTAGGCAACAAGAAGTCATTGAGAGATTTGGAGCAGAAAAAGCACACCAGACTTGCATTTTATAAATTATTGCCCAGGCAGTAGTGTGGAGTATGATTTAGAGGTGAGAGGGCTGAGACAGATGGGACCCACCTGGGAGACCTTCGGCAGTCCAGGTGAGCAATGATACTGGCCTGAATTCTGGCAGTCGTCATGCTGTGAGGAAAGGAGTTTGGCAGGAATAATGGAAAACCAAGTATCAGGCAGAAATAGGACTTTATCAGGATAAAATCTGGAGTGTAATTGGGGAATTATTGGGGCATTTGGGAGTAGGGAGTGCGGAGGCAGAGTGTGGCCCAAGAAAAAGATGTGAATTACCCAAGGTCAAACCTAGAATTACCGTGAGACTTAATTTAGGAGTCTTGACCAGCTCAGTCCACATCAAGAGATGTTTTCATTTCTCCGTTGCTAGGCAAAGAACCAAATGAACTGTTCCATCGTGTCCCAGCAGCTCTGGAATAGTTAGTGTTGGTTAGGTGCTGGGAGCCTTATTCCTTATCGTTTGACATCTTCAAAGGACAGAACCTCCAGCCCAGGCCAACAGCCTGGGCTTATAAATTAGTCAATTTACTTCCATTCCAGTGGGATGAGGTGGCTTTTCTCAGCCTCACATCCCCTTTAGAGTTGGAGATGTAAGAAGCAGCACTGTCAACCTGGAAGAAATCATCGGCCAGAAGAACAGTGCAGTGTGCCCTGGCACAGTTCTGTGCAGAGCATAGCAAAGAGCTCCCCAAATTGTGTTATTTCTGGGATTTGAAAAAGGCACCCATGACCAGGCATTCACTTTAAAGAGTTCAATTACTGTATGAGAAAAAATAGAACAGGACAAAGGAAACACACAAATACATGTTACTGAAATTAATACATTAAATGCAATGGTGTCATGAACTCATTGACTTGGAATGAGGAGACAAAGGAAATATTGCTTGAGTACCCAGAGCCAGGCACCAGAGAGGACGGTTTACACATAACATCTCATCTGGATCCAAGGAGATGGGAATATGTGTCCTCATTTTACCTAAGAGGAAGTTGAGATACAGAAAGTTTAAGTGACTTGCTCAATGTCAAAATCACTGATCTGCAAAGTTGGAATTCACCCCACGCAAGCTTCTGGGATAGAAACCTCAGGAGAGGACGTGTCCCAAAGATGCAGAACACAAGCGAACAAAGTTTTAGTGAGAGGAGGATGGAACAGAAGAGATTTTCAGAACACAGATATGTTCCATATTGTAATCAAGGTTCAGATGCAGTTTGGGGGCTGACTGGAGTTCTGCAAAGGCACGGGGATTATAAAATCAAAGAATCTTGGTGATTGAAAGGAATTATAGCGATCATCTAGTCCTGGCTCCATTTATATCCAAAACCTCATCACAACACAGTCAAAGCCAAAGCCAGTCCCCTCCCTCCTCCTTGTGCGCTGGTTCTTGGAGAAGCTGGGCGGCAGCTGCAGCCATTGAGACAGTGTTCATTTCCTTTCTTTGTGAGCGCCGCAGTGAAAGTGCAGAACCAGGGAGAGTGGGGGTGGGTCTGATAAATGATTCACTGGGAAAGCAAGTTCATAAATGGGTTGGAATTAGGATACAAGATGCTCGAAGCCCTCCTATTCGTTCGTGGCTAATGCTGAAGCACACCGGGCCCTCAGCTTTATTCACTTCACTCTGATGACTGCGTTTATGAGTTGTAAATCTATTGGGGAAAAGTGAGTTCAGAGCGACAGACGGCTGTAATGCTTTCTCTAGCTCGTGTGCTCAGAAATGGAGTATTCAGCCATTTGGGCTCACAGCAAATTCTCCTCTAATGTGTAGGGAGAACACAGTGAGGGGTCAGCACCATGGACAGAGCCCCCAGGCTTCCAGGAGCCCGCTCCGGTTAGGTACCCAGCGTCTGTGCCTGGAACAGAGCCCCGGCCACCGGTAGACCTGCAGACCATCTAAGGACTCCAGTCATTAGTCTGGGAGACCTCCTAGTACCAGGGACTCAGGTAACAGTCACTCCATTCCTGTCCAAAATCCTGTGCCGTGCTCAAACTCAAACACCCATTGCCTTTGCCTGACAGAGGGCTCCATTTTCATAAAATAAAAATGATGTCTTTTTACATCTATCAAGCCAATAACAGTCAAAAATACTCTCCACATCCTTTTTGTTTGTTTGTTTGTTTTTGGTCATCAGACCCTAACAATGGCACTGGGAGGTGGGTGTAGTGTGTACAGATTTTAGAGATGAGGAACTGGAACCCACATTCTTGTCTAAGGTCACTCAGAGAAGCGGAAATGGGATCTGAATCAAATTCAGGCCTCACTCTGTCGCCTCCTCTCATAAAATGATGAGGGGGCGGGGCTGGGGCTGGCAGGCGAGACGGTTTAAGACATCACATCGCTGCCTCCTAAGCTTCCACAATAGGGAGTTGAGCATTAATAATGGAAAGCTGCTTGCCAGGGGTATCTTTCTAAAACACAAATTCCATCATGTCACTCCGCTGGTTTAAAGCCCTTTAAGGCTCCCCATGGCCCACAGGATAAAGTGAAAAGTCTTAGTAAAATGTTCAAAGCCCTTCAAAGTCTGACCCCAGCCTATCTCTCCAGCTGCAGCACCTGACACTCCCTCTCGGGCAGCCTGGTTTCTGGTCCCAGGAAAGTAGTTATTGTTCCATGAAAATCTCTGCCATGGCTCTGGGCCTCTACACACACTGTCCTTTCTTCCTGGAATGTCCTCCCACCCCATCTCCTGCCTTGGGTTGATGATGAGTGAACTCTGGCTCGTGACCAAAGTTTGCTGCCAAAATTACGTGCTCTTTGCCGCTCTCTCCAGTCCAGCAGGCAGAGCTTAACTTTCTGCTCTACGCTTCCACAGGCTTTGTTCTTACCTCAATTATCACATTTATCACACTGTACTCTAATTATCTGGGCACATTACTTTCTTCCAAACTAAGCTGTGAGCACCTCCAGGGCAGGGACTCCAACTGATTCATCTCTGTTTACCCTGCCAGTACTGAGATGCAAATGTTCCCAGGGAAAGTTGTGAAATGCGAGCTGGGGACCAGCGAAGCTCACTTACAAAGATGAAATCATGACGGAGGACCCTGATCTTGAATGAGGGGGCTCTGGCATGCTTGGAGGCATATGGAATCTGTAGGCCCAATAAGAGAAGAGCCGAATGCCAGTAGGTGCCATCAGCTATTGGAACTTTGGAACCCATTCCAGTGTTCTGGCCCCTGGGGCTTGAGATTCATCCTTCGTGGAACCAGGACTGTTCCCCGCCATGGTCCAGTTACCAAATCCTCTGTCATGCTCCTGTCAGCAGGGATTGGAATCACTGAGTCACTCACCCTAGGGCTTTGTCTTGCCATGAACATAGTCAATGTTTGTGGTGAGTTTAACTCTTAGGTATAGATAAGATTCATCCAATAATTCAACAAAACTTTACTGAACACTTGCTAAGACCTGAACACGGTGCCAGGTGTGGGTAATGCTGAGCTGAGATAAACAGGCCACAGCTGGTTCCTTTATAGAGCAGGCCCCAAGGTGAGGTGCATACGTGCTCATGGCCCGTGAGAGAGAGGAAGATGGGCAGACAGTACACACAGAGAGGCCAGGGTCAGTTTATGGGGAAGCCCCCATGGGAAATGATACCTATGCAAGGCTCAGGGCGAGGTGGGCCCGGGGCAGGGCGTGGTGCAAACTCGCCGAGCAGCTCTGCCCAACAGGATGCTGTCCACCAGCCAGGACCTCTCGGCTCCTCTAAGGATGCAGTGACGTGTTCTTATAATCTGTGGCTCTAACCAGATAGGAAGCCAGTTGAAGTTGCCTCTGATTTTGAGGAGATTCTGAAGAGAACACTCGGCTGAGGGTGGGGGCAAAACAGCGATTGGACCTGAGTTCCCACCAGCTCGTTAAGCCGGCCCCCCACTGCCTCTGGAGCCCAATTCTAACTCCCATCACTTCCGGAATGTCACACCTTGGCGCCTCCATCATGACTAGACTCAGCTGCTAATGGGAGTGTAATTTGGGGGATAACGAAAAATCTGTTAACAATCAGGGCTGCGTGTGCTACCGGCTGGGTGTGCTACAACTAGGGCTGACGCTGGCTGTACTGCTGATCTGCGACACCCCCGCCCCGAATACTATACTAACCAATAGCACTTGCAGGGCTGAGTGGGGTTGTCCCGTTGCAGTTGTGTGGGGTTTAACTCTTCCAAATGTCCTTCACGTGTAATTTTTCCAGACCTGTCCTGCACAAAGTCCTCTTAGGTGGGTGGGCTGTGTGCTATTATTTCCATTTCATGAACGATGCAACTGAGCCCTGGAGAGGGAAGGTAACATGGGCAGAATGAGGGTCCAGAACAGGTTTGCTTTCTCCCAGCTGACAATGCAGGTCGCTGTTTTCTGCATCAAGGTCTTACTCTGAAGGGAGCCCTGGCCTTCTCCCTGCTGACACCATGCGTCTCTGTGGCACTGCCAGTTTGATGACTCTCGTGGATGCCAGGCTCTACGTCGAAGGCGGGGACTCTGGCCCTCGTGTCTCTGCACACCAGCTCTTGGCTTGGAGCACAACAGGTATTCCAGAAGTATCTGCAGATGAAGGGCACCTAGAGAGGGGAGAGCCTGGATTCCAGTCCCAGAGTTCCCAGCCAGCGTCCTGCTGTGCCTCGGTTCCTCTGTCTGGAAAACAGTGATTGGATTCAGAGACCCAGGGAAGGTCAGAAAGGCATGAGGTCACATTCCTGCTTCTCCACTTGTTGCCAGGTAACCTTAGGGAGGTGACTTAACATCCCCAAGCCCCAGCTTCCACAACTGAGTAGTAGCATCCTAGAGGTATCCCTTCCTCAACTGAGTGATTGTGATAACATAAAACAATGCTCACACATTGCTAAACACAGTGCACGTTTAGCCATCAGCAGCCACACAGGGAAGGTACACCACGCCCATCCTAAAGAAGTCCCACGATTCCATGACAGAGCCTGTCAGTTCCCGCTCACCTACTGTGTGCTGGCACTGGGGCGTGGGGATGAGGCTCTCCCAGGCTGCCACAGGCCTGCTGCAAGAGGCGAGACACATTCACATGCAACTTCATCGTTCCCTCTTTTGCCACGCTTGACGAAGCAACTGAACGGCAGAGATTGGAAGGAAAAAAAATAGGGATGAAGGAGAAAGACCAGGGAGGGAGATACAAGGCCATAATAGTTTTGCAGAAGAGGATGATTCAAGTAGAATGCGGTACTAATTTAAATCCTGAAATGACTGATGTATTTTCCATGGTGTTTTATTAATCAGCCTCAGATGGAGCACAATTTGCAAATTTCATGTGGCAGCTATTAAACATTTTCTCCTACGTAAGTAAATGAAAGGGGTTTACTAATTCCAGCAGACACTTCATGAATTGGTAATGGCAGTAAGCGCCTAAGCACGGGCTGGCACATTGAAGCTGCTAGAACCGCAACACAGCACTCGGATCTGGCTAAACTGATTGAATCCCTCACACGCGTTTGAGCCCCAGAAGACTTGCTAAATATTGATACAGTGGTGGAGGGCAGCAACTGTTGGGAGAAGCGTCTGCTTAGTGTGTTGATGCTCTTCCTTTCTCTTGCAGGAGAGACGAGGGCAGAGTCACTGGATGGAGGAGGCTCTTTGCTGAGGACCTGAGGAGGCCACTGCTGCCACGTCCACTTCCAAAGCCCACTCTGCTCCGAGATGCATTTGGGCAGATCTCCCTTGGGCAGAAGCTCTAGAGCCATCTTTCTTTTCTGTGCTCTCATCTCTCTCAAGCCAACCTTCTGCAAAAATCTCACCCTAAGGTTGTCTTTTTGTGCCTGTAATTATGCTTTCCACTCCACACCTTTCAGAGAAGGCTCATTCTGTTTGGCATTGGTGGCAACTCAGCGAGGGCCACAGGTGAGGATTATTATCTCCATGTGCTGAGAGAAGCACTGGAAGCCTAAAGAAGTCAAGTCGCTGGGCAAAGGTGGAAGAGAGGCCCCTGGACCCTCTACAAAGGGCAAGAGGCACTGAGTCTGACGGACCCACCCGCACACCTGCTAGTGGCCTCTGGGGAGTCCCAGCACCATGGGATGATGTGGGGAGCCTTACCTGGCATCCAAGAGGCCCAGCTTTGTGACTGACTGGCTAGTCACGTACCGTCTCTGGGCCTCGGTTCGTATATCTATAAAATAAGAGCCCTGGAATTAGGTCCATTCTTGCAGAAGGACCTTAGTATGCATTTTCCTCTCCCAAGGAATATTCTGTTAGAAAGGAATGAGTGGGTGAGGAATGAATGCATGAACCCGAGGAGAGCGCAAGAACCACGCTGGGGGTGTGAGGTGGGTGGCCGTGCCCTCTCTGGCTTCCCAGCCTTGGTTTGTTTCCATTCAATTGCATCCAAGTCCATCCCATGACCTCACAGGTATTTATTTAGCATCTGCTTTGTGTCAGGCTCTGTGCCAGGCTCTGAATATGTGGTGGGAACTGGACAGACTGTTCTCCAGACTCAGCAAGGGGAAGAGAGGTGCTGTGGACACTACAAAAAGAAGAGCTACCTTTAGCCCAATTAATCACCGTCTTGGGCCAATTCTCATCACTCAACGTCACAATTTCCTTTCAGGTTGAACTGCTGTAAATACAGTGCCCATAGGGCAGCCTTCTCTTCCTTTTCTTCCCAAACCACTCCTACACGGCCTGCAATGCCTCATTCAAGCGCTGGCCCCACCGTAAAACTTGCGCTTGCCTGCAAGTTAGCTGCAGCCAGCGGTCAGTGAGCAGGGCCCGCGTCCTTTTCCCTTAGACCGGAGGCCCTTTGGACGAAGCCAGGACACGACTTCTCCATCATCACTGAATCCCCAGGCACTGATCACTTCCCGGCCTCCATAAATGCTGACTGCCTAATAGGAGAAGAAGCTAAGAAAAAATCAATACCCACCCAGCCCCGGCACTCTGATATGGCAAACATCAAATACCGCGGGCCTGTTTACCTTGGTTCCTGTCATCTAATACAACAAGCCAGGCTCTCAGCAAAAACCACGAGCGTGGCAGAAAACAATAACAAACACAGTCTGAAGAGACAAAGCAGTCGTTAGGACCAGACTCAGGTGTGACACAGATGTTCGAGTTGTCAGGCAGGGAATTTTAAATGACTGTAATTAATACGTTAAGGTTTCTCATGGAAAAAGTAGACAGCATGCAAGAACAGATGAGTAATGCAAGCTGAGAGACGGAAGCTCTAAGAAAGGATCAAAAGGAAATGCTAGAGATTGCAAACATCGCAACAGAACGAGGAGTGTCCCCAACAGGCTCATTAGTACACTTGGCACAGACAAGGAAAAAAATTAGTGAAGAGAGGTCAATAGAAACTTTCCAAACTGAAATCAAAGGGAATAATATGGAGGGAAAAAAAAGAACAGAACAGAACTTCTGCAAACTGTGGGATGCCAGCAAAAGATGTAATATACTTGTAATTTAAATATCAGAAAGAGAAGAGAAAACAGAGCAGAAGAAATATTTGGAAGTAATAATGACAGAGTGTTTTCCCAAATTAACAGTAGACAAGAAGCTACAGATACAGGAAGATCAGAGAACACCGGATGGGATACCTGCCCACCCAGGGCAGCCGAAAGAGACTCGCAGAGACCAGGGCACTGTGGACTCGCAGCACCACTGCCGGCAGCAGCAACAGAAACTGCAGGCTGGTGTGGTCTGCGCGGTGGGGCTGACTCGCGCACCACGGAGCTTCTGGTGCAGGTTCATGGCAGCTCGTGAACCACCAGAAAGGCCAAGAAAGAGGCAGAAATTGAGGGAGCTGTGCAGCCAGAACCAGGGTCCAAGTCATCCCACCATATGGTCAGGGGGACCCTGCTGTCCCTGCCACTGACAGCCAGACATGCCCCTTGGCTCTGTGGCTCAACCTGGGGCCCTCATGGTGTGGCCACACCCAGAAGAGGCCTTTCCTCCCCCGTCCCTGGGACTTCTGGGGTTTCAGGCTCAGGTCCCCTCATCCAGGGCTGTGTTGGAGCTCGACTAGCTTCGTTACTGGAAAGCAGCGTCTGCCCCGCCAGACGCGCATGACGAGGAACTCCCCAGCCGCAGGGAGGTGGTTCCACGCCGGCGGTCCACGTGGTGTCAGCCCCCGCACAGCTCTAAGCGGAAAGAGGAGGCTTGTTCATGCCTCATCCCCAGCTCACCTTTAAAGCAGTCGTGGACCCAGTGAAATGAATAACCCACACAAAAGTTAAAAAAAAGGTCTCACATCCAAGGATTGCACCATTCCTTTGCCAAAGTTGCTGGAGGAATACCATGCATCTTGCAGCCGCCTACTGTTTATAGAACACAGTCCTGCACATCCCCTCATGTGATTGTCACAACCCTAGTAGGAAGCCAGTTCCCAGGCAACTTCATCTCACAGAGGAGGGGCGTTGAGGGTCAGGGTCAGGGAGGTTGAAGTGGATGTCAGGGAGGTTAAAGTGGATGGCAAACTCTGCCCAGACGGGTTGCTCCGGGCTATGAACGGGTGTTTGTTCTGTTTTTATTGTCCTTTGCCCTTGAGACACCAAGTTTCTGGAGCAAGCAGGGTGGATGGGGCGGGAATCACTGCAGAGTTGGGGCCTCTGCTCCTCTGAGATGTGATTCCTTGTTTTATTAAACTTTGTTGGCTGTAACATTTTGCACTGAGAGAGCTCCCTCTGCCAAACATCATCCAGGCTCATGCATTATTTACCAGCTAATATCACAAAAGCGATGTACACACACCAGCCCTCCTCCTGCCGGCCCCTCCACCCAGAGGCGTGGAGAGCCCTGCCAGCCTCTCTCCTCCTGCCCCGTCTGGGTCAGCCTCACCACCTTGGCTGTGCTGTCCACACTTACGCATAACTGCGGCGGCCAAAACAGAGTGTAATTGGCGGAACAGAGACTCGGTCCATCACCAGTCAAGATGAAGAATGGACAAAGGATGGCTGTTATTTAGCAAATTGACTCCCAGCGCTCCCTCTGCCCTCCACAGCCTCGTTCCCCTGAGTCTAACTCCGGGTTCATTCTGTCTTCCCCATCAACCCGTCTCCATTTCTGGGAAAGATAATCCGATTTGCTCACTGCCCTGCCACATGCTCTGCTCATCCCTGCACCCCTTCTTTTATCCTCACTGCTCACACTGCCGTCTCCTTTCCCCTCGGCCTATTAGCTGCAGCCGTCCTTCCACAGACACCGCTCACGCCCGCTTGTGCACATGCTTCATTCAGTAGCCACTCCTGTGGCAGGAAGCTGGAGAAGGGGGCCACAGGACTCATCCGCCATCAGTAAGGAGTGGCCAGGCACCAACATGGCAGGGATGAGGAAGTGGCCCTAGAGGTAGACAGGGCAGGTGGCTGTGGACGGAGAGAACAGACGTGGGGAACATCAGTTTGGGAGAAAGGGTGTATTGCACCATTTATGGACATGAAGGCCTGTTTTGCGTGAAATATATTGAATATTGACAAGGTTAGGAAATCTATGGGGCATCTTAGCAAGGACACACTGGGGCTGGTGGAAGCACCCTTGGCAGGAGTCTGGGTCAGAAAGAGGTGAGGAGGGGCCACATTTGTGCAGAACTGTCCAGGCCAGGGGAAGGGAGGAGACCTCAAACTTAGAACTTTTAGAGGGGAGAGCAGGCCAGCTAGATAACCACGTCTTCCCCAGCACGGATGAGATGAGAATAAATAGATACAATACAGGTGCCGGGGACAGTGGAAATGCCCCTCCGTGACAAACTCTTGCAGTCACTGCAAGCTACTTTTCTCATTTTGAGAATGGACATAATAGTGCCTGCCTTGCCTCTGGCAGAGCTGCCAAGGACAGGCACTTTGAGAAAGGGTAGGAAAACACGTCTGCACAGCTCTGGGGAGGTTGGGTGGCTTGTTCACAGAAGTCGTTTCTGTGACATGTGCCTCCAGACAAGACCCTATTCCTCTTAAAACAGTTATGGTTTGATGCCACTCACGGGAACACATTATACCCCAGGTGGCAGGAGGTGCCACCGAGGCACAATCCCTGGCCGTCTGGCTCCTTGTCCCTCACACTTTCTAAAACTCTCTGGGCCAGCTCTACTCCGCCTCCCTTAGCCCCTCTGCCCACACTGCATGGTCACCCAGGACCAGGCGCCCAGATGGGGAGCACTCTCATCCCCGTCCGCCAGGCACCCTCTGCCCTGTTCCACCTCAGCTGGAGCTTCATGCCTTTGCCTGCCTTTTCCTCTGATGAGATCCCACCGCTCCGGGCCAAGGGCTCTGCTCAGCTCCCCACTCCCTCCGTGGGGGGCTCATCCAACCCTGTGCCTTCCACCACCACCTCTGCATCCATGAAGTCCAAGCCTGACCTTCCTTGGTGCCCCATCTGTCTCTCAAGTGCAGAACTTCATGCAGGTGTTTAGCAGAATAACCAATGTTGATTTCTTCCAAACTAACCCTGCTTCAGGTTTTGCTGAGAAAGGCTCCATCTGGTTTTTAGCTGTCAGTCTCCAAAACTTGAAATTACCTTTGACTCTTCCTTTTCCGACTCCTGAAACCCCCACTGGATATGTAGGACCCTCCTTACAGCAGTCAGCACTGACTGGCTACCTGTCCTGAGCCTATTACTGTGGCAGGCTCAGGGGACCGAGAGCTGTATGAGACACAGTCCTTGTCCCTACTGGCAGAGTCAGAGTGGGGAGGGTTCAATCCCCTGCTCAGGCCAGTTGACTCCAGTTGAGACTAACATAGTTTGTTTATCACAGCATGCTGGTCAATTATTATTTCCTGATGTGCTATGTTATGAAAAATGTTGGTAAACATTGCCCTAAAGGAGCTTGGTTTCATTTGGAAGAGAAAGATGTAAACATGAAATGTCTCAATTCTGTCCTGCCTTTTCTATTTCCAGCCCAGCTCCCTGGACCAGGGCTGCACCAGTTTGTGCTGAATCTCTGCTGGGCCTCCTGGCTCTGTTCCCCACTCTCGTTGCTGGCATGTCACGGTGTCCTCAGTCTGGTGTGCTGGAAACAAATCTGGGTGAGGCACCCAGGCAGTGGCTGTGCCAGCTCTTCCCCAGGGAGCCATGAGCTTGGATAAGTCACTTCCCAGCTCCAAGGTTTCCCCCAAATGCCCTCCATCTCTCCCTGCGTCTCCAGCCTCATCCCTCTCTGCCCACCTGAAGGTCACCCTGCACACCTCGGTGTGATACTGCTCACTCACAAGGCCTGCACTCTCCTGGCTTGGACCCTTCTTATGCAATTATGTCTATGGGCAACCCTCCACCTCCCTCATTTCTGTCCCTAAAGCATTTTTGGTGTCTCAATAGACACCCCAGAAGACTAAGGGGTTTTATGCAGGTGGCACCTTGAGTGACTTCCCGCAATATCTCAGAATTCCTGAGGTGAGGTTATTTACATATCATGCAACCCAATCTTGTTACAAAGTATTTTGGATAGTATGAGTGAAAACCATCACGGATGATGATGGAAGGCCATCACGATGGTGGCGATGAAGATGGTGATGATTAGGATGGTGGTGATAATGGAAGTGATGATGATGGTGATGGTAGTGATGATGCTGGTGATGGTGATGACTAGGATGGTGGTGATGATGGTGATGATGATGGTGGTGACAATGGTGGTGATGGTGATGGTGATGATGGCAGTGATGGTGATGGTGATGACTAGGATGGTGGTGATGACTGGGTTGGTGATAATGATGATGGTGATGATGATGATGATAATGGTGGTAATGGTGGTGGTGGTGATGGTGGCTATAATAAGAGGCAGCTGCTGCTGTGTGTGCAGTTCCAGGCCTTGCCCGCCCTTCTGGAAAGCCCATATGTTACCATTCCTGGGGATCTCCTAAAGGAGTAAGAGCACATTAGGGGATTAATAGCCACAAATAAGCTAAATGCTCCTCCTCAAGCGGCATCTAATTATCTCATTAAGTGAGGACCAAGATGGAGTGTTGACTAATTGTAAACAGATTTTCCATCCTCTCCTCCCTTCCCCACATTTCCTCCCCAACGCACACACACACTCCGCCTTCTATCCACTTTAACCACAAGCGGTGGATAATGGCTTGTTGGAAACTGCATGCAGTTAAGGCAGTGCTCCTGGAATTAAGGGGAATTAGACAAGGGCCCAGCTGGAGGCTAGGCGGGGAGGGAGTCTCCAGTGGCTGCGCCACACATCTGGCTGTTTGCTGCAGTCTCCTGCTTCCTGAGGCTGAAGGGGCACGACGGGCGCTGGGATTTCTTTCTTGAGTGACGAGATGAGCATTCTGAGAGACAATGTGGGAGAGACCTGGGGACCCTGTGGCACTCTCTGTGGGAGGCCCACCCAGTGGGTGCTGAGCCCATGCCGCCATGCAGCTATGGAGGATTCCCACTCAACGTCATCTGTTACTGTTCCCAAGCCCCTGTGCTCCTACTGCCCTGCAGAAGTCACCTCTGACTGAGAGGTTCCCTGGACTAGTAAGGCCTCAGTTTGCTGTCAGCAGTACCCTTGAGCTGATGGCTTTAAAGGACAATATGATCTGGGCTGGCGCTGTGCACGCAAAGGGCCTGCACCACCCCACCTCATGACTGGCCTCACCCCTCACCCTCCCCCCAGCCAGGGCACAGCCACCAGTTTCACACAGGTGAGCTTCTCCACACGTCCCTCAGCTGCTCTGAACATCTCCTGTCCTCTTCCTGGGCATCATGGTTGAACTGCACCCTCTCTTAAATTCCTGTTTTGAAATCCCAGCCCCCATACCTCAGAATGTGACCTTATTTAAAAATAGGGTCATTGCAGATATAATTAGTTAACTTAAGATGAGGTTATCAGTGTGGGCCCCAGTCTGATGTGACCTGTGTCCTTATCAAAAGGGAAAATTTGGAGTCAGACACGCACATGGGGAGAGCACCACGTGCAGATGAAGACGGCCGTCCACAAGCTGAGGAGAGAGGCCCGGAACAGATCCTTCCCTTGCGGCCCTAGAAGGAGCCAACCCTGCCGACACCTTCTGACTTGTGGCCTCTAGAACCGAGAGACCGGAGCGTGGGGCTCTGTTCCAGCAGCCCAGGTCGTTCACACACGTGGACACAGGATGCATGCACAATCCTGCCAGGCGCTCGGGACGCATGTCCTGGAGGAACAGGGGAGTTAACACTGCACAGAGCAGTGCCCAGTGGGGAACGAGGGCCCCTCTTCATCCATCGGTGGACAGTCCTGAGGCACATTCCCCTGAGCCTCGCCTAGGATCCCAGCTGGATCGAGTCCCAGTTGTCCACAGTGGTAACCAGCTCAACGACGCCCCTGGCTTTGGCATTCCTTGTTTCCCAGTCCCTGGCTCCTGGTCAACCACTCCTGCTCCTGAGAAGGAAGCCTTAGAACACCATCTGCATTCAAGCTGTGGTCTCAGGCCCTGCGTTCCAGGGCGACACAGGCGGAGACGTGCAGACCATCACGGAAAAGGGAGCCCCACCTCGTGATTTTGCCAGTTTGAGGAGGTGGAGGAGGGGGACTTTGGTTGCAAGCTGCTGAGGGGCTGCGCTGGCCTTGGGGACACGGCTGAGTTCCCATTTGCGGTGCCTGTGTGGCTGGTGGTAGCATGTTCTTTATGTCCTGATAGAAGCAAGGAACTTAGGATATGTGGGCCAAGCAGGACCTGGGCATCTGAGGTCACATAGCTGTGCGGCAGCTCCCTGGGTGATCCTCCCGGCTGAGCTACTGAAGAAAGGTCCCTGTTTCAATGTGGTGCCTGACTCAAACCCTTTGGTGGGGCCCAGAGTGTACTCTGGTACAGTTTGGGGTAACTTTGACTTGGGGGTGGGAGAAGGTTTGTTGCATTGAATTTTGTAAACAAATTTGGCATATTCTTATATTGCTGCTAACACATTGTGTTGACTCCTATATTTGCCAGATTGTAAGATGCATCATTGATTTAATAACAGCTTGTCGAGGGCAAAAGAGAAACACTAAATTTAATACACACATAAATTTTTTTACTACAAGAGCCTGTGTTCGACCTTGCTGCTGCCTCTGAGCGGCAAAGTTGCAGTGAATTTTCCCCACAGTCAGAATCTAGGGCATCTTCTCAGACCGCTCTTGCCAATGGCAGCTGTTCACAGAATTAAGTGATAGGCTGCTTTTAATATAGACTTGACTTTTTCTGGAATGTTTATTTGGCATATTTTGATATATTAATATTACGGTGATACATTGTGGTGTAATTCGATACATGTGAAAGATTACTAGGGTTTCTCCTAAATCTCACATTTGGTTGAACTTAAATCCTCTTTTTCCTCCATTGAAAAAGAAAAGTGCTACACAAGTACGTGATGACCAGGTGACATCCTTGAAGGTGGAGGCGGCTGGAGGGTTTGGGACTCCCTGGAGTGGTTACCTACTGCCGTGTGACAAATGACCACAAACGTGGTAGCTTCAAGCAACACAGGTTTATGATCTCACAATTCCTGGGTCAGAAATCTGGGCAGGGGAAGGTGGGTGTTCTTCTCAGGGCCTCACAGGGCTGCAGACGTGCATCAGCCAGACTCTGGTCTCATCTGCACTCGAGGTTCTCTTTCAAGTTCATTCATGAAGTTGGTAGAATTTGGTTCACTGTGGTTGTGGGACTGACATCCCCTTTGGCACCTCCAGAGAGAGTTCACGACAGGATTGTCTCCCTCCATCCATGCTGGCAGGAGAGGCCCCCCGGTACCGCAGTGGAGTCTTAGGTACCGTAATATAGTCATGGGTTACACCATTCCCTGTGTAACAGAACCTCCCCAGGGGCTTGGTTGATGAACCCATCGCATGTGCACACCTGTTCACACTCAGGGGAAGAGGAGTACACGGGACAAGTGCACAGATGGGGGAGAAGGAAGCTCATAGGCCATCCCAGAATTCAGCAGACCACATTCCCCTTCCCCACTGCCAAGCTCATCAGGGAGGGGCACAGCTTGGGAGAGGGAGGTCTACACTGTTCTTTCTGTTGTTTGCATCCCAGAGGCCCCATGGTGGAGGCACAGGCACAGGTAAAGGTACCCAGGTCATCTTTCTTCCCCCTGGGATACATGCTGACCATCTCTAGCTCTGGGGCATGTGGCAACTGCTGGGCAGCACCCTCTGAAGACAGGAAGTGGAGGAGGGAGAGGAACCCTAAGCCAAAAGCTCAACCATGGACCATGCAATCACTCTGTGCCTTCTTGTTCTATAACCACATCCCCACCAGAAGCATGACAGTATAATCATAACCATCTCTGACCAAGGGCCTGAGATCTCTAATTCTCTCTTCCTAGTGGCACACCTCACAGTTACAAGCAGTGACACCCATGCAAACAACTGAGAGAAGGAGAGGTTGTTCTGGACAGCCATTAGGAAAGACAGCTTGGCAATTTCTTACAAGGCTAAACATGCTCTTACCACATAATCCAGCAATCATGCCCATAGGAATTTACTCAACTGGTTTGAAAATTTATGTCCACACAAAAATCTGCATGTTTATAGCAGCTTTATTTATAATCACCGAAACTGGAAGCAACCAAGATGTTGTTTAATACATAAATGGGTAAATAAACTAGCATATCTATACAATGGAGTATTATTCAGCAATGAGTTATCAAGCCCTGCAGACACAGATGAATCTTAAATTCATAATTCTAAATGAAATAAATCAGTCTATAAAGGATACATACTGTATGATTCCATTTAGATGACATTCTAGAAAAGGCAAAACTATAGAGATGCTAAACAGATCAGTGGGTGCCAGGGGCTTGGAGGGGGTTGAATAGGTAAAGTCCAGGGGATCTCTTGGGGTGGTGAGATGATTCTATATAATAATCTAACAGTGGTTACATGATGCTGTGCGTTTGTCAGAATTCACAGAGCTTAAGGTCCTAAGAGCGAACCATAATGTATGCAAATTTTTAAATATATAAGAGTTCCGGTGATCTCAGAATAAAATGTAAAATGTGTCAACACAATCTAACTATATTACACATACGTGAAACAACTTCACTGGAGAGGGTAGGGCAAAGGTGCTGACCTAACTAACTTTGGAAATGAGTGTGCTCTGTAAGGCCGGAGGCAAAAGGAATTGCAAGCAAGCACTGCACTCTACTTGAAAAGTTGTTTCCCACAGGGGTACGGCTTAACAATTATGAAGCCATTATACACATATCTGGAACTGAACAACTAAGTGAGTGGACAGCAGGTGGTGGGAGCCATTTTTCGCAGTGTTGGGGAGGGAGTTTGCAGATCAGCAAGAGGAGGGGGCTAGCATGGTAATGGATTAGTGTAGGAGACATCAGTATGAACTCATGTCCAGTTTAATGGAGATACAGATGGATACATACACAAACAGTTAGAGATATGTATACATACATGAGTTCCTGCACACACAGGTATTTCCTTGCTCTGTCGGCTGAGAGGGCCTAGAGGCAGTGACACCCCAGTAGCAATGAGCACACTCAGCACCCAGATCTTGGTTTCTAAAACCATTCTCCAGCAAAAGGAACCAGGGTTCCTTGCAGAAATGACTGATCCTAGGATGGGCAGGAAATATACAAGATGAGCTGGAGCATCTCACAGTGCCAGAAAATGAGGAAACGCTCAAACAGAACACAATGATGAGGTATGTCTGAGGGATGCAGAAGCCAACGGAAAGAGCTCCCTGTGGCCAAAGCTGGAACAGTTTCAGCAAACTGTAATGAATAATGTAGTAGCAGAGTGTTACCCAAAGTGCAAAATAAATATCCATGAGTCCAGATAGATGTAATTAAATTATTGAATAAACAAACAAATGGGGGAGAATAAGCAAAGCTCCCATGCCTAAAAATTCCAAGTAATTTATGGAGATGCTCCACCTCAAGGAGGTAGACCTGGGATTGAAAATCCAGTAACTGGTGTAGGCAAAGGTTTCTTAGACACAATTAAAAGGAACTAACAAAAAGAGAAAATGTTGTTACATTGAACTTCGTCAAAATTAAGAACTTCTATTCATTGAAGTTTACCCTTATCACAGTGAAAAGGGCCAACCAGACCCTGGAATAAGATAGTTACAATATACAAATCTGACAATCTAGAATATATAAACAAATCCTGCAAACCAATAAGGAAAAGACAAATTGACCCACTTTTAAAAAAAAAGAGGTAAAAAACTGAAATATGTGTGCCACAAATATTACTAATTAGCCATATAAAAACGTGTTCAACATCTTCAGCAAATTAACACTGCAACAAGATACCACTGTAGCCCCATTAAAATGAATAAAATTTAAAAGGCAAACCAAACCAATGTTGGCACCTTCGTGCACTGGAACTCTCAGATGCTGCCAGAGGGAGTGGAGAATGGTCCAACCATGTTGAAAGCCCGATTGCCGTGTGTACACAAGTGAGACTCACAATCCCGGGACCCAGCCATCCCGCTCACGGGTCACGCCTAAGAGAAGCAAGTCCACACATCCGTGGAAAGACACATGTGAGGATGCTCGGAGAGGTTGCACTCACCACTGTGCTGCATCCAGTGAATTTGCACCAACAGCCGGACTTGGCAAAGGGATGTGGGGACACAGAGCTAAACGTGGCCATGTGCTCCTCTGAAGTCAGGAATTGTGACATGAGCCTCACTCGCTAGGCACAGGGCTGGGGGTCAGAGAGCAAGAACCTGACCTGGGCTTGGGAGGCTGCAGGGAGATTTGCCCAGAAGAGGTGCTGTACCTACCCTGGGGGTGGGGACGGAGCACCGTGTGTGACCCCTGGCCACAGCTGGCCCATGGTGGGGGAAGGGAGCCCTGGAAGAGACGCACCTTGCAACTGCTGTCAGGACCACTGGCCGGCACAGGGACCAGGTGCTTCCTGGGGGGATGGAATTAACACCTGAGTAAAAGGAGAGAGGAAATTCTGTCTAGGTGATAGGCAGGCTTTACAGTTTTGCATTTCCCTGGGTTTCAGTCAGCCCACGCCTGTCCAGGGTCATTCTCTGTGACTTAGAAATAGAGTTAAGTTCTTACAACATCACACTCTGGCTAGGAACCCTCTCCTAGTCAGAGGTGTGCTGGCGGCCAGCTTGCACCGGCTCACGTGACCCAACAGGTGGCCTGGCTTCCCCACCCACATCCAGTGACATCAGCCTCAGGGAGTGGAGTGTACACCACGGGCATTGGCAAAGGCTACAGATGAGGGCCTTCTCCCTCCCCGCCCCCACCCCACCTGCAGAGATGTGTGTTAGACGTGGGCCAGCTCCCACGGGGTCCAAGGGGCATTCACACCCAAGATGTCCACTCACTCCCTACATGAGCCTACCCCCAAATGTCAGGCCCTGTGTGTATAAGCCCCGGTCTGCCAAACTGCCCGATGTTAGTCTGGGTGGGGTTGCCGGGGACAGCAACTTTGGGCCTTGTCCTGCTCTCCAGGGGCTGCCTCGGCTGGGCTCCCCGGGGAGGCAGGCAGGGCACACAGCCTCAGCACTGTTGGTCACTTATCCCGCGTGCGTGATCTCCCCTCTCCTTCCAGAACCCGGAGGGTCCCCTGGGGCCTGTGTCCCACACAAGGGCTGAAGCCTCATGCCTGGCCTTATGCTGATTCTCCTGGACCAGTGTCTTGCATGTCACCTCCCTCCTAGTTGAGCAGAGGACAGGGAGAGGGAAGACCTCTGCCCAAGCCAGATGAGGTCCTAGGCTTCTCCTGTGGCTCTAAGTGTTCCAAAAAAACAACCCCAAAGGGGAAGATGTCAAAAGAACAAGCCTCAGAGAAGAAAGGTCCACAAAATCTCAGGTCCACCCTCAGTTCCCTGGTGCAGGGGCTTTGGGCACTTAGCAGAGGCTAATAAAGTTATTTCGGGTCACAGACAGCTTGGAGCATCAGATGAGGTCTGTGTGCTGTCTCCAGAAAAATTCAGACACGCACATACATACACACACACACTTTTACTTGAGTGTCTCATAATTCCTAGGGTTCAGGGTCCCCCCCACCAAAATCAAAGTTCATGGAACCATGTTGAAATGTTGGCTTCAGAATGCCACTAACAGTACAGAATAAACGGCTGAAAGGATAAAATTAGATGTCTACCTCATCACAAACATAAAAATAATTTCCAGATGGATGAAAAACCTAAATGTGAGATGCAAAACTGTAAAACGTTTAAAAAAGCACAAGAGAATGTTTTTATTGCATCTTGGTAGGGACGAGACAATAAATGCACAAATCAGAAAAGGCTAAATAACCCAAAAGAAAAGTGGGCAGAGGACGGGAATGGGCGATTTGCAGACGAGGAAACCCAAATGGTCCATAAAGGCGTAAGAAGGGCTCGTCCACACCTGTAATCAGAGGAAAGCAAAGTGAAGCCACAATGATACATCATTTCACACCCATCCATCGACAAATGATGATGAGTCCGATAATGCCAAACATTGGCAAGAACGTGGAGAATCAGGATCTCTTACACGTCAGCACTGGGTGGGCAAATTGCTAGAACCACTTTGGAGAGCAATTTGGCAGTTCCTACAAAAGCTGAAATTGTTTGTGTTCTCTCATGACCCGGCAGGCCCACTGCCGGGTGAATCCCCACAGCCACCCTGCACGTCTCACAGGTTCGAGGGTATTCATCGAGCAGTATTTGTAACAGCAAAAATGCTGAAAATGGCCTCCGATTGGGGAAATGGATAAACGTTAGTTTTTCATGCAGTGAAATATTCAACAATAGTTGAAACGAGTCAGCTAGATCTATATACGTCAGTGTGGATAAATCTCCAAAACACAATATTGAGTGAAAAAGAGAAAGAAGTAGCAAAAGGATGTACACAGAATAATAACATGTGTGTAACTTTTTTAAACGCACAAAACGGTCCGCTTTGTTCATGAACAAACACTGACTTCAGGGCAGCCTTTGCCTGTAAGGACAGAGGAAGGAAAGGGCGGGAAGCAGGTCTTGCTCATATCTGTAAGGTGGTCTTTCTTTTGTCACCTCAAGAACAATTAAAAGCAAATATGCTTAACAGCTAACACCTATTTATTTTAGGTAGAGTTTATATGTGTGTCAATTATATTTTGTACTTCTCTGCATGTTGGAAATATTTTGCAATTTTTTTAATCTTTAAAAACAATAAGTGATTGTGGAGGTAGCTGAGTTTCACCTCTGCCCGCTGCTGTGGAATCCGGCAGGGCTAGAACCCAGCCCTGGGTGTCCAGCGCTCCCGGGGGCAGGCTGAGGCTGAGCCCAAGGGAAGGGGAGCGGCCAGGGCGGGGAGGGCTGACCAGGAGGTCCAGGAAGGGCCCGTCCGGCCCCCAGCATCTCAGTCCAGTCCCTCTGGCCCAGAGCCAGAAACAAGCAGGACGCGAGAGCAGGGCCGCTCTGCCCGGCACTTCCTGCCAAACCCACTTCCCAGGGTCCGGATCCCACTCCTCCAACATTTGCCCGTGTTCTTCGGAGGAACTTCCATGATCAGATTATAGTGAATGTCCTGAGGGAAATTAACAAGGTGCTGTGGGGGCGGACAGGGTGGATCTCTATGAAGACCTGACATCTGAGCTGAGAACTAAAGAAGAGAAAGATCCGGTATTGGGGAAAATATTATTTTTTTCAGGCAGATACAAAAATGACAAAGGCCCGCGAGTCAGGAAAGGGTCTGGTAAGCTGGGGTCACAGAGCAGCCCAGTGTGGCTGGAGCATTATCAGGGTGGAAGGGGTTGGAAATAAAGTAGAAGAGAGTGTAGGCTGAGCCCTGATCCTAATCACTGACTGAGCCCTAATCCTTCACACCCTGAGCCCTGACCCCAATCACAGACTGAATCCTAATCACACATGCTGAGCCTTGATCCTCATAACAAACTGAACTCTGATTCTGGTCATGGAGTGAGCCCTGATCTCTGGTCAAAGATTTATTCCTGATCCCTGGTCATGGGCTGAACCTCGAATCCTGGTCACATACTGAAGCTTCCTTGTACCTGGACACAAAATGCTGCTTTGGGGGAGGGAAGATCACAAAGATGACTGTAGCTGGCTCTGCAGTGAGAAATTCCACCCCCATGTGCCTGGCAGTGGCCGAGGCTGTCCTGTCCTGCACACACAGCTCCCCTCTTAGCAGGGACCCGGGTCACAGAGGAGGTGGGGCACGCAACACGAGCAGCTGCGTCTGCGCTTCTGCACGGCCACCATGTGGGCCACGATGTGAGGCTAATTGCTCTCGGTGGTGCCTGGTGCTTTGTTAAAAAATTTTTAATGTTGATTTTATTGAAAAACAGAAATAGCACAACATATGCTCTGCGTATCTTCAGAGCTAACTGGTGCCTTGGATGGGTCTCTTACAGCCCCTCTGGAGAACATGAAGGGTGCTGACAGAGACGCCTCCTGGCGCATTCCTGAGGGGCGGCCCTAGTGAGGTCACAAGGTGCGGGCGGCTGGGAGGAGAACATGCTCTGCACAGAGCCCAGGACAAGGACTTCCAGGCGGGTCCACACCTGCGCTTCTTCAGGGGATGATGGCTCAGGGCACAAATGGTCCCTGGAGCCTCAAGCTGACCGTTTAGTTTGTCTGTCTGGGAGTGCAGGTGCCTGGGGACAATGGCGGTGTCTCCTGATGCTGTTGGCATGAAGAATGTCAATGTGACAGGCCAGGAAAGTGGGGCTGGTGACCACGCCAATGGCTGTGATGCATGGATGACCCATCGTCAGAGAGCCACGCCCGACCCTCGCTCCAGGGCAGAGGCCTGCCGTGCACAGAGCAGAGCAAGCCCGTCCAAGAAGGACCCAGAGAACCAGCAGGACAGAATATCGGGCTGTCTCTTTTCTTCCCGACTCTGGCCTCGGGCCTCATCACACTCTGGGACCCAGGCTCAACCCTCTGTCCACTCAGCCCCTGGGACTGAGTCTGCAGGCCACGCTCCCTGCGGCAGCTGGCCCTGTGCCCCACCGTGCAGGGAGCAGCTGCTGTGGCTGGGCAAGGAGGGGTGGCTTATGGGTCCCGTGGTCATGCCACTGTTCCCTGGATCTCCTTCCCTTCACCACCACACCGCTGGAGCTGTCATCTAGGCTTAGAGAGTCCAAAGAGACCTGGGTTCTCATCTCTCTATATATCTCCCTCTGTCTCTCAGTCTCTGTCTTTCTTTCTCCCTCTATTTGTCTCTGTCCCTGTCTTTGTCTCTCCCTCTCTCTACATAGATCTGTATCTGTCTATCCCTCCACCCCTCTACCTTTCTGCTCACTCACTCACCACACACTCGCTGACAATCCAGACAGAGGGGACAGCAAGGGCAAAGGTGATGGGGCCAGAGGGCGTGGCGGGGACAGACCTGCAGAGCCTGCCACAGAGCCTGGAAAGCACTTGAGGACACAGGTGACAGCAGGCTCAGGTGGACGTGGGCTCTGGGAGGGTCACAGGCCTCGTATGGACAGTGGGGTTGTGGGAACAATAAGTGAAGTGGGTTTGGCTCCAGTGCCACCACTGTGGAGCTGTGTGACAGGGGCCTTGGCTGACCCCATATAGCCGCACAGCCTCGGCACTCCACGTGTGCCATGAGCCCTCTTAGCTTTAGTTGCATGGGGACGTGGGTGGGGCTGATGGTGCCTGGTTGCCGGCACAGTGGGCTCCTTCTGCCAACCCCTGAGCCCTAGAGCCCCACCCGCCAAACCAGCCTCGGTCCTGGCACTCAGGGGCGGCCCGGGCTCCAGGCTGGGGGAGGGGCCTTTGCAGGTGGTGCCCAGCTCGAGCCCCTCTGTCTGCCCCACTGCCGCCACCCTGGGTGTGTCCTCGGGCCTGCCCTGCATGCACTCAGAGCCACTTTTCCCCAGGCTCCTTCCCTGGGCTCTTGCCATTCACCCCTGCCATCTGTCCCTCATTCCCCAGGGTGTAAAACTAGAAGGTTCTATGCCTGCAGGAAAGCCCAGCACCTTCCCACTCTCTCCCCGCCCACAGCCCTTTCTGTCCCCTCTTGGCCTCTCACCTGGACAGAGCCCCCGGGTGCTGAGCGAGGTCCCCACGGCTAATGGCGCCATAGCTGGCAGTAAACTGGGGGCCAGCCCAGGTCCCGTCCTGCACCCAGCTGGTGCTCAGAGGCCTTAGGAGGATCATCCTTTAGTGGAATGAAATCCTAGAATACAATCAAAATTCCTTGCTGGCACTCAACACCCTCCCCAAGCTGACCTTGTCCTTGCCACCAGCCCATCCCCACGGGTCCCTTGCATGTGTCCTGCCCTGCACTCAAGGTGCCAGGGCCACCCACTGCCCCACCGACCCCTGCAGCCTCAGAGAAAAGACCCAGAGCCACAAGTCTCCTCACTCTGGTCCCAGATACCCTTCAAAGACACTCCTGTTCCCTCCTTGTTTGCCGCTCAGGCCAGTGCATTGACCCCCAACTTCCTGCCACCTGCCCCCCCGCAGAGTGTCCCCGAGACACGATGCCAAAGCCCAGGTCTGGCCTCTGACTCTACCGGGAAGGCTGAAGAGAGCCTTGTTGCTGAGTCCCAGGCATGGTGTGGAGGACCTTGCCCCACCTTCGTCTTCCCTGACCACCCCAGGTGCCTGCCCAGCCCTTCCTGTCCCCAGGCCTTTGAGCTACCGAGAGCTCCCCGTACCCTGCAGCCCCCACCTTGGCACACGTGGTTCCTAGGTCAGGAACACCCTTCCCTGCAGTTTCTACAGATTCCTGAAAAGCCCATTAACATCCCGCCTCCTCCAAGAAGGCTCTCTCGCTTTGCCATCCGGCCACAGCCTGTCCTGCGGCAGAACTTTCTCCACTGGAGGGCATGGCTGGCTTGAGGACTGGGAAGCAGTGTGATCAATCTCTCTCCCTCTCTCTCCCCTGCTCTGCCAGCCACGAAGCCCAGTGCACAGTCAGGATCAGCGAAGCTTTGGTGGACAAATGCACAACTGATGACTGGGTGAGTAGACGTGTGTGGTGCTAGAGGGCCAGGCCTGCGTTTGCAGCGTGAGGAACACCAGGCAGAGAGACCTCGGGGTCTGAGCCACCATTCCCAAGTGGCTGCATGTGGGCATCTCCTATGGGCAGGACCCAGGCCTCTCCAGGGCCCGGGGTGACCTCATCCATCCAGAGCCTGGCTTTTTGGTACCCATGACTGGGGAATGCAGACCTACCGAGCCTCTGTGCTCCTTCCTGTAAGGTGGGAGCACCTGTCCAGCAGCCAGCATCACGACACTGACCCTAAGGCTAATATGGGTCCCTGTGCCTGATCCTGAGGCACATGTTGGGAGAACTTGCTCTGAGCCGAGCCCTAAGCGGCTCACGTGCATTATTGTATTTCAGCACCTGGCACATGGACGCCAAAAAAATTCTAAAAATGGAGTAAATCTCCTGATGACCTTCCTTATAGATTCTGCGGATCGGGGACGCCTGTGCCTCCTGTTGGCAGCGCCGCTCTGGCAGGGCACCAGCCGGCCCTCTGCTCCCTCACCCTCCCCTCCTGCCTCCCACTCGGGAAGGTGCTAATTCTGACGGGCCTGACAGCTGAGCTGGGAAACCGAGCCGGCAAGGGCTGTAAATATGCCAGGCTGCGCCCGCTCCCTCCTCCAGAGCCCACTTCTCGGGCCAGATGCAGCTGTAAAACAGCAGCCCCTCTGAGAGCCGGTGACAGAGCTGCCCACCTCCACAGACGCGCTGGCAGCCCAGACCGTGTGGGGTGACCCGGACGGCAGCATGGACACGCACTGGGCTGCGGGTGGTGGGGCCTCAGGGAGGGCAGGGCCGCCTCTGAAATGCAGGATTGTGCAGCCTCAGCACTGCGCCCCGGCCCAGGGAATTTCTGCGCGGAGTCAAGCTCGGGCCAATGAATGAGCCCGCGAGTCCCACACCAAGTCACAGCCCAGGGAGAGACTGAAAGGCCCCATTTAATTGGAAACACCTGCTCTTCAATCCCGGCCCGCGCAGGCCTCGGAGAGGGAATTAGAGAGCCCGGATGCCAAGGGTGCATCTTAAGCAGCCACTTCTCCCCTCAGGGCTATCCACACTCTCCGCTCCAGAGACGCGTCACCTGGTGGAGGGAGGAGTGGAGTGGGGAGGCCAAGCGGGTCTCCTGCCCCTCCAGCCTCTGAAGGGCTCTTTTGTCCAAGAAGGGACAGGCACCGTCAGGGAACCCACCCCCCTGCATGGCAGCACATCTGGAGGGAGGAGTCCCCTGCTCTGGAGCTGCTTGGGCAGAAGACAGGGGTTTCCAGTCCCCATCCCCAGCCCCACGGGGGTCAGAGCTCGGTGCAGCTGAGGCCCCAACTTCCCCTTTGCCTGCCCCAATGTGGGATGGAATGGTGCCCAGAAGCCTGGGAGTCCACGGACCCAAGCTGGCACCTCCTGGCAGTGCCCTGGCCCTGCACCTTCCCGGCTGGGATCAGGCATGGGACCCTTCCCCTCCCGGCTCATGCTGCTACAACATGCTCCACTTTGCCCTCTCACGGTGTGATACCGAGAGGACTAGCCTTCTAGGACTGGCCGTTGCTGGGGACAGAGCCGTTGCTTTGGCTGTGAGTCGTAGGGGCGCTGCCACAGCATGGCACCATAGGACACTCACGACTAATTGCCACGGGCCCCGCCTGTGGCTTACCCTGTGTTGCTCAACCTCCCAGCAAGGGCCTGGGGAGAAGGGGGTGGAAGAGACAAAGGCAGAGCAGGCTCGAGGCTTCGCTGGCTCGTGGGCGCGTGTAGGAGGGCAGCGGGCCCCCTTTCCAGACACAGGTGGAAGCTGGGCTGGGTCCACCCAACTTGGAAAATGCTCCAGAACATCCATGAGGGAAGAGAAGACACGATACCCAAGGGACACAGTGAACAGCAGGCCGGCTCCAGGCCAGCAGGGGGTTGGACAAGTGGGCAGCTCATGGCAGGACACCAGGCTCAGGGGCTGGCCATCAGGACCCAGGGACTCGGGGGCCGGGATAGGGTCCAGCAAGATGGACGGGAACCCCTCAGGGTCACTAGGCCAAGGTGAAGCCAACAGAGGGAGCTGTCAATGCTGCTGTAATGGGACACTTGAGGCTGGGTAATTTATGAAGAAAGGAAGTTTGAATAAAATTGCTCACAGTTCTGGAGGTTGGGAACTCCAAGATCAGGCAGCCCATCTGCTGAGGGCCTTGTGCTGCTTCCACTCATGGCAGAAAATCTCAAGGGGAAGTGGGTGCCTGCAAAGAGAGCAAACAAGAGAAGGCACTGTGACCAGCCACCTCCCAGCACTGCCACATGGCAATTAAACTTCAGCATGAGTTTCAATGGGGACAAACCCCATTGAAACCATAGCAGAGTCTGGGGGTAGGAGACTCCCAGTGCAGGGAGCAAGGCCAGAGTCCAGTGAAGCTGGGGCCACCAGGCAGGAAGGGGCCATCACACACCATCCAGCATTGACAGGTGGCCAGGAATGGGCTGGACACTCACAGCACAAGACCAACTCAACATGATCCTTGACCTCGGGGAGTTCACAGGACACTCTGAAGTCCTTAAATCCCTCCTGGTCAGGCTAGGCTTGGGCTCAGGCCCAGGGCTGAGGCTTCTGCTGGGAGGAGGACAAAGGGCCAGGAAGCCTGGCCCAACACACGCACCAGGGCCACCCACTAACTGCTGCCCTCTCTCCATGGGGCTCGGGGAAAGGCTCTGGCCATGAAGATGCTACAGGATGCAGAAAAGTGCCCAGCACACAGCCTTGGTGAGTGTCTCCTCTCAGCTCTCTGGAGCCCAGGGCTCCATGGGACACGGTCCTGCCA
This sequence comes from Lepilemur ruficaudatus, assembly GCA_963574885.1. Classification (NCBI taxonomy): domain Eukaryota; kingdom Metazoa; phylum Chordata; class Mammalia; order Primates; family Lepilemuridae; genus Lepilemur; species Lepilemur ruficaudatus. The sequence goes on from CAUYRT010051171.1 coordinate 37,972, forward strand.
ACAAAACGGAAGCACCCACCTCTCCTCCTGCACCCACCTAGGACTCACTGACCCACTCTGAGCACCATGAGGTCAAGGTGTCTTTGTCTAGGTGTCCACAGTTCCTGGCCCAGCGCTGGTGCTGAATGAATGCCAGAATGAATGAATGAATGAGTGCATGAATGAATGAAGGGGCACATGCATGAAACGCAGAGGCTGAAGCAGTGAGTCCAAGCCTGGAGAAACAGGGCTCAGCTGCTCCGGAAGCCGTTCCCTAACCGTGTCCCCCTCGGCCCACGCAAGCGCCTCCCTCGGCCCCTCCCCAAGCACCGCGGATGGAGAGGGGAGCTGCTGAGGGGCCCTGTCCCCCAGCTGTCCCTCTGCCAAGGGCTTCCCATGGGATTGCTTTGCCAGCCTAAGGACTGTCACTATGGGGGCACAGGATTTAGCTCTGCAGGGTGGGTCTCAGGGGAGGGTGGCCCAGGAGGAGGCTGCGGGGGCCCTGGGAGGAAGGGGGTGTGCTGTGCACACGTGTGGAGGGTGGGCGAAGCCAAGCTTTTCCAGTCGCCAGTTTTTCTTGGCATTGGGTCTACTCATGGACTTTTACACATCACTTTATTAACGCCTCTCTCCTCCTCCAGATGCTAATCGCCCTCCAGAAGCAGCTGCTATTAGCTTCTCTCCTGAGCCTCCAAATCCCCAGTGCTCAGCAGAATTCCCCTCTGATTGAAGCAGCTGTGCTCAGAAGCCACGCATCTGCCTCCAGAGCTCATCAAAGCCCCTCAAAGGGAAGATTAACAGCAGCATCCCATCAGCAAGGGCATTGTCGCCAGTCAGTGCGTGAGCCATGCTTGGCCACTCCGGGCCTCGCCAAAGACACAGAATTAGAGAATATTGGACCCTTAGAAGCATAGACTCTAAGAAGCATAGGCTTTCAGAAGCATGGAATCATGCAATCTTCCCCCCAAATCAGCTTAGTCTGTTGGAATTTTAAGGATGCATCCTTTTAGAAGCTTAGACTCTTAGAAGTCACCTCAAATTTTATTCTAAGTTTGAGGGAAAATAAGTAAATCTAATCTTTGACACTGTCTTAGAAGCCTAGCATCTTAGCTTATTAAAAGCCAGTATTTCAAACATCTGTGAGCCACAGAAACAGAGTCGTCTAGGGGGTCGGAGGGAGAGAAGGCTCCATAGCCCAAGCCTCATACTCGGCACAGGAGCTTCTCAGGGAGCCGGCGGGTCCCTGTGCCCTCCCTGCTTCTCACGTGCTGGTGCACTGGTGTTAGTGGTCCCAAATCCTGCGCTCCCCCAACTCCGAGCCCCAGGTCCAGGCGGCACCCGCGTAGGAGGGGCACTCCCTCTGCGTGGTGATGATGTCAGCACCCCAGGGCTCCGCGTGTGCTCACACCTGCCCTCCTGGGCTCCCCCCATCAGACGGCCCAGAGGTCCCAGGAGACCTGCCCTGTGGCATTCTGATTTGCCTTAGCCTGCAACCATTTGCTCCAAGGAAGCCCAGAACCAGGAATGAGTCAGGTGGGGCAGTGTGGGAGGGGTGTAGAGTCCTCCTGGTCCCCACTGTCCCACAGCCCCAACACCATACACACCAGGCCCCCATGGAGCACAGGGTAAGGATACGGCTCCCTGTGCCCTGCAAGAGTCGCATACCCAACAGTGGGTGGACCACGAGTTTGAGGGAACAGCACCCTGGAGTCCAAGCCAGTGTACTCCTGAGCCAAGTGCCTCCTGCCGTCCTGGCACCTGCCCCCCTGAGCCTCAGTCTCCCCACCCACGAAGTGGGCCCCTGAGAGGCTGAGACCTGACACAGGCAGAGCACCGAGGGCCGCAGCCTGCCCCTCAGCTGTCCGGAGAGTGGGCCAGCCTGGCCTTGGTCTCTCCAGAACTCTCCAGAATCGGAGCCCCCTAAGGGCACAGGGAGCCAGAGGGGCCCTGCCTGAGCGGTGCCACCCGGGATCACTAAGCTGCTAGTAATTTATCCGGGCAGGTGCCCGCAGGTCTCCGAGGGCTGCGGGGGTGGGGAGTGCTCTGCAGGCCTCTCTGTGCGAGTTCCCCCAGCGACCTGTCCCTGGGTGGATACGCCTAACCCTAGAGCTCTTCCTCGGGCCCTTTCCCTGAATTTACAGAAACAGAATGGGCTGCAGGATGTCTTGTTGGCCAAGAAAAGGCTGTGGGGAAAGTCCTTTCCTGGAAGACCACCCAGTGCCTCCCTTTTCCCACCCCACAGCCCCTACTCTGGTGCTGGCCGCCCCCGTGGACCACAGCCACAGCCTCCCTGTCGCCCTGCTCTCCTTAACATGGCCACCGGGCCATACGCTCCACAGGTTAACTCCCTTCAGGGCCCCCAGTCACTCACACGTCAGAGTTCCATGGCTGGTCTTGGCATTCAAGGCTCCAGCCATGTGACCAGAGGCACAGCTTGCCTCCTGCACCGTCCTGGGGGCTTCTGGCCTCTGGGCCTCTTCAGGGGTGTTTCCCTCTCCTTGAGGTGGCCTGTCCCCTCAGCAGCTCCATCTTCCATCCCTGAGACAGGGTGTCCTGAGAGCCTCCTGTGCTCTCTGCCCTCTGCACTTCCTGGTGGGAACATGAAGCTGATGTCCCTCCTCCCAGCTCCCCCCACCCAGTCATGTCTGTCACTGGCAGGCAGTATCATCACTGGCACTGTTCCTGCAGAGCTCACAGGATTCTGAGTTGTGGGCTGCATCACTCACCCTGTACTGATAAGGAACTTGATGTTCAGAGAGGTCAGACAACCCAGGCAAGGTCACACAGCTTGTAGGCAACACATCCAGCTGGGCCTACTCTAAGAGCCTCTGAAGTCAGTGCCTAAAGTAGGCCATGTGGCTGGCGACCCCAGCAGTCCTGCAGAAGAAGGTACTCTTTGGAGGTGGCTGGTGTGGCAAAGCAGGGAAGTGCGCAAGGTGTGGAATCCCAGTTTCCCCCTCTGTGAAATGGACTGATATTCCCACCTACCTGGTAGAGTTGATGTAAGAATTAAATGAGATAGAATTAAATGGATTATAGGCAACATGCTTAACACAGTGCCTCAAACACAGCAGGACTCAGCGAGTGGGAGCTGTTGTGAGGCAGAGGACCTCTCTGAACCTCTGTCTCCTCTCCACTGGGGAAGAAAGGGTGCTCATTCCCAGCCCGCTGCTCTCCCAGTTGCTGTGTGCTGTGTGTGTTATGTGCTGTGTAACTTTCCAGCTACTGGTTATATTCCAGGTGTCAATTATTTTTGTCAAGTTAACAGAATTTTAAATTTCAGAATCACCATAGGCATGCCTGGGACTACTGTCATTCCTGTCATTGCTTACCCCGACCTCGTTGCAACGTTTGCATGCAGGAGCTTGCAAAGTTGCATGTTGCAAATATTTGCACTTGTGCCCTTGACAGCAAGATGGTGAGGAAAGTCCATCATGAGCTCTGTTTCTCCATGGAGCTCACAGAGACTCAGGAGGTGAGGGCCTGGGTGGAGGGAGCTCAGAGCAGCTAACTGAGGCCATAACCAGAGCAGGAGCCCATGGCAGAGGTCTCTGCCACTTGCCTGCCCCACATCTGTCCCCTTTTGAGGATGGCACAGTGATTCCCTGTGGAGCCTTTCCTTCCCACCGCTTGTCCATGTGGAAGTGTGGGACACCCTGTACCCCAGGCCTGGGAGTGAGCACCCTGCCTGCCCAGCCAGCACAGCCTGTCCTCCCAGCTCAGCGACCGGTGGTAGGATGACCATGGGACTTCACTCTGGGCCATTTCCTGGACATACTGGGAGAGAGGACACTTCCTTGCCTTGGGCTGGCTAAATGCTGGTGTAGACCTGGCACTGTCCAGCTGTCAGAATAAGATGAAGGACAGCGATGATAACACCATGGGATGCCTGGGACCCTCCTTGGCTCGAGCCAGTTGAGATGGGTTTCTCTGCCCTGCAGCCGAGACGTTCTCGAGAAACGCATTTCAAATGCCATGCTTCCCCCACCCCCCCCACCCCCCCCACCCCCGGTTCCTGGAGGAGGTCAGGCTCACAGGTGGGGTCGGAGCCCCAGCAGGGAGAGGATTTGCAGGCAGGAAGAGGAGGGTAAAGGACGAAGGTCCCTTTGTGCCCTGCAATTGCTGGTGCGTGGCCCTCGCCCTCTGATCCCTGGAGAAGCCTCAGAGTGGCCGCGCCCCAGAGGACAGCCCAGCACCTGACGTCGCCATGTGCCCACTGGATCACAAACGCGTCCCGCTGCGCAGGATGGCGGCATGCAGCCCCCATTTGCCGCTAAAGACAAACAGCTGTTCCTTGGCAGAGGCATTTGCACTTCACGCTTGGGAACGCGGGGCCTGTTTTCCTGCCAGGGCCTTGCCATTATAAGCCCGTTAAGGGTGAGCTGAGCCCTGTGAGTCAGGCTCCCAGGGGCCGCGCTGGAATGAGCCGTGCCGTGCTGGGGAGGGGGCGGCAGGGCTGAGTCAGCACCACCGTTAGACCTTGACTGTGTGTCAGGCAACTTCTGTGAGCACGGGGGACGCGGGAAGAGGGGGAGATGAGCAGGGCCTGGAGGTGGGGAGAGGAGAACTGGGCAGGGGAGGAAGGGAGTCTGGTGCGCGGCTTCCCCACAGAAACCTCTGTCTGCATCCAGGCAGGCTGCCCCCGTGCAGCCTGGCACTGAGGTCCATGGGGCTGGGACCCCCACCAGTGGCTACCTTCCTGGGGCTGGAGGTGGTGGAGTCCCTGCAGGCTGGTGGTAGCGGGAAGCAGTGTTGAGGCCCTTCCTGAGAGCTTCCTACGGGCACCGAGTGTCCATTGGGTCTCGAGATGTGCCCAGGAGCGTGCAGCAGAGGATGGTAGGCCAGGGCAGGGGCGACTCTTACCTCCAGAAGCTGAGCTCATGGGGAGGGGCAGGAAGGAACGACATTGAGATACAAGACATGGGTCTTCGTTCACCTACGAAATCGAGGACCCTAGGCAGGTGACAAGAAATGTCCCATGAACAGCCCATATGGCAGGTGCCAGGGTCAGAACTGAAGGACATCAGGACTTGATCTTGGCATGAGGGCAGGGCTGGACCCACAGCCCAATGATACCCCAGGGTTCTGGGGCCAGGGCTGGCTCTGCCCCTCCTGGGCCAGTGCTGCAGCTGACCTGGGCTCTGGGATCCACGCCGTGCCCTACTTGCCGGTGGCCTGGGGCACCCTCTCCACTCAGGCACCCACCTGCAGAGAGGGCAGCTGGGATGCTGGGAGGCCCCGCCCCTCATACCCTAAGCCACCTCCATCGTCCCTCTGTCTGTGTGCTCTGTCCATCTGACTCACGGTCACCACTCTGTGAGAGTCAACCTCAAAGTTCATGGCCAATTAGGAGGACTCTGTCCCCAGCTCTGAGGCTGCCCCTTCGGAGCCTCCAGTGAAGATGACTCAAAGTGCCAAGTCCCCAGCAGCTGCACAGCGCAGCCGCCCACGGAGCTCACAGAGAAGCAGGCCTGGAGGTGGAGCCCCGCTCCTCCTGGCCAAGTGCACCGTGAGAGGGCACCAGGGAGCCCTCGGGTGCTGTGATTTTTGTCCTGGTCCCTCTCCTCTCCTCTTTCTTACCAGCTCTCGGGAGGGCCATGGGTGATGGGAAAGCCGGGGCTCACACAGATCCCAGGGGCAGCCATGGCAGCCCTGGAGCAGCCCCCAGCCCTGGGTGAGTGCGGCAGGAGGCGGGCAATACAGTTGTCATGGACATAGTACCTATCTTCCGGCTTCCTTCCTTCTCGGCTGACTATCCCCGTCAGGCAAATGCCACCCACCCATGGGAGTTGAAAACTGCGTTGTCCACTTACCCAGCAGTGCTGTTGCACGAGCTGGGGGGTGACAGGGAGGGGATAGGAAGGCACTTGTGCCTTCATGCCTTCCAGCTCTGCCCCCAGGGGCTTCTTGCCTGGAGGGCGCCGGCTCAGCCTGCGAGGCCTGGCACCCCCCTCACCTCCCCAAGGAAGCCGCTGCCACTGGGCTGATTTCTCCCTCTGAGCCCCGTGTCCTGTGTGTCTGTCAATCTGCCTTCCCCTGCAGGCCATGCCCGTGGGGTGCGCCCTGACTGTGAGACCCAGGGTGGGGGTCATCATCTCACAGCTGAGGAAAGGAGGTCCAGAGAGTGATTTTCAAGGTCTTAGGGTAGTGGGGGAGGCGGGACGCAGACCCAGGCCCTCTGCCTAAAGCCCCTGGTGGCTATTGCTAACACCTCCCAGCAGGCCCCCCACTCCTAGCTGGGCTCTGCCTTGATTTCCCTACTTGTAGCAATGCTGTCAGTGCCAACAACAGCCCCTTGCCCAGCCCACACCCTGTGCCAGTCCTCACAGGCTGTGTGAGGAGCTGCCCATTTTACAGATGAGGACACTGAGGCCCGAGGGGGCCAAGTAACTTGTCCAAGTCCACACTGTTAGTGGCAGAGGCAAGAGGCAGACTCAGCCCACAATCCATGTCCTTTTTACCCCTCTACTCACCATCCTCAGAGGTGGTGCCAATGTCCCTGCCCCACCTGGATGTGCGACTTCACTCTCTACTGCACAAACCCCAGGTTTGGTGTCACCTTTGAAAGCCCCTTGCCCATCCTTTCTGTGCCAACCCTTGGCCTGGGCTGCTGTCTCCTGCCTGGGGGAGCTCCATGCCAAACGCCAGCCAAGGGTCTGCTCCAGGTCCTGGCCCCTCCCTGGGCCTCCAGGGCTCAGGGTCCCAAAATGCAGGCCACTTGGACACTTCATGACTTGAAATCTTTTTCATGATACTGTCTGTGGTGATGTCAATGGAAAAGAACCCAAACTCTGTAAAATAATTCTAAAAAGGTTTATTCTGAGCCCAGTATGTGCAACCGTGGCCCAGAGAGCCACTCCCAAGCAAGTGGTCTCGCCATGGTGGGCTACAGTTTGGTTTTGTACATTTCAGAGAGATAGGAATTGCATGTAAAGTCATAAATCAATGCATAGAAGGCATACATTGGCTTGGCCTGAAAAGGCAGGACATCTTGAAGCACGGGATTATAGGCTATAGGTGGGTTTAAAGATTCTTTATGATTGATTAAAGAAATGAAGCTTTGTCTGAAGGCTTGGAGTGTTTTAAGATAAGGAAGTCTGTTAATCAGAGACAAGCTACTGGACATACACCCAGACTCAAGAGAGATCTGTTAAATAAATGGATGGCCTGCAGGTGTGGTTTAAGCTTTGTCTGGCATGGCCTTAGGCCTGGCAATGAGTCACAAAGAATCCCTCCAAGAAGGGAGGGGGCCTGACCAGACTGTCTGACCTCCCTTCTCACGGCCAGCAGTTTGGCTTTAGGGTATTTCTGGGGTCTCCTTGGCCAAGGGAGAGAGGGCAGCTGGGATGGGCGTTCATCCAGCTGAAGGGGAGAGCTTAAGATTTTATTTTAGTACACAGTGATTATGGTGCTTAGAATTTCTGCTTTAACCTACAAGAAGCACCATCCTCACTAATGAAACTCTAGAAGCATTTCCCATGAGGACTAGGAAAAGAATGTTCATGATTGCCCATGTTATGTTCACTTTCACATCAAACTATAAGCAGTGCTTGGATAATTCACTGTGCACACAGAAAAAAATAAAATCCAGGTGAATTAAAGATCTAAATGTAATAAACAAAACTTTAAAAGAAAGTATAGAAAACTATTCTATGATCTCAGGGTAAAGAAGAGTTTTTAAATCAGACAAAAATAAAGACTTACAGATAGAAAAATGATCAAATTGAGTAAATCAAAATTTGAAACTTCTGTATGAAAAAGGACCATAAACGTAGTTAAAAGATAAGTGATTTTGTGAGACAGACTTTTGAAACATGTAGCAAATAATGGATCAGTAGCCAGAATACATAAAGAGCATCTATAAATCACTAAGGAGACAACCCCAAAGAAAAACAGGCAAAGCAAACAAACAAGCAATTCACAAAGCAGGAGATCTACGTCATGACTACACATGAGAACATGTTCACTAACGTGTGATGTCAGCACCAATACTCACTGGAACAACAGTTCACGTCTATCAGAACAGCAAACGTCCAGAAGTCTGACAATTCCAAACGTAAGCAGTGTGTGTGGGCACGGGTATGGGAAGTAGCACGCATTGTTGACATGGTGATCTGTAACACACTCACCTGGGAGAGCATCTGGGGTCATCCAGTGAAGGTGAGAACAGGTGGCCTAAGGCCCTGCACATTCCCTCCCATGCACGTGCCCTGCAGAAATCAAAGGTGCAGTTGGTGTGGCGCAGAGCCAAGCCCCCCGACCCCGGGCAGGCTTCCCAGGTGACTCTTGGACATTTAGCCCTCGTCAGGCCATGTGCCTTCTCTGTGCCTCAGCTTCCTAAGCTAAAAAATGGGCGCTTTCCCTTCTGACATCACTGTGTTATGTGAGTTATGTGAGAGGATGCCTATAAAATTCCTAGAATAGCATGTGACAGCAGTAAGACAAATAGACAGCGACTATTTTCGTTGTGACTTCATTTGTAAGAGAAAACACTGCAAACAAGCCAAATGCCCATCAGTACGGGAATGAATACGTATTAATACATTTAAACACTTCAACACGCTGAAATACACTGTAGCACTTAAAAACGTATAAAATAGTCCTATATTGTCAACATGGATAGATCTTAAAAATAAAATGTTGAGTAAAAAGAGAAATTCCAGAACATTACTTACACCATAATCCCATTTATGTAAATGTTTAAACACACACAACAATAGAACATATTGTTTATAGCGCTCATATGTACAAAAGGTATAAAGCACGGACTAATTGCTCCCTCATTCACGACGGCTGGCTGCCTCCGGAACGGGGTTTTTCCCTTGGGGCAGAAGGGACCCGAGGGTTTGTAATAAAATCCTTTCTAGTTTTTTGGGATTTATTGTTGTCAATTATTTTTCTTTTTAAACAAAGCCCGTCGGAGGCGTCCCATCACACTTAGAAGCGTCCCCGCCCCTGCCACAGTCCACGAGGTGCTTTGCGCTGCCTGCAGCCTGGCACCTGCCACCCTGGCCCAGGCCAGCTACACGGCTACCACTGCCACCCTCGCCAGTTTCTGCCTCACAGCAGCCCCTGACACTCCATCTGCTCTGTCCCATGCCAGAGCTCTCCACCTACTGTCCCCTCTCCCTGGAAAGCCTATTCCAGAAACCTTTTCACTCTTCCCATCTCAGCTGAATGGTCACCTGCTGGGGAGGCCCGGCTGGACGCCCCACCTGCACCGGCACCCACCACACCCTCTGCAACGCCCTGACCACTGGCTTTGTCATCACTGTACAAGTCATCTTAATAGACTGGACTTGTTTCTTCTCTGTCAAACTCCACCCCAGGGGACTGTCAGCTCCGCCAGAGCCGGGGACCTTGTTTGGCTCACAGAGGAACAAGCACCAGCACCAGCACCAGGCAGAGTTAGAGACTGAGGCACAAAAAAGGTTCTGCTGGCTGGATGGATGTGTGGAAGGTGGGGACGGTGGTCATAGTGACAGCTGCAGTGGGCCGTGTGGTGATAGTGACAGTCCAGGGACCATCTGGTGACTGCCAATGATGATGGCAGTGGTGATGAAGGTGACGATGATGGCACAAATGCTTTCCCAGCCCCTCTTCACCTGCCCTGGTCCCTTTGCTTGTGGCAGACAGTGCCACCCCATAGGGCGGGACGTGGGTATTCCCTTGACAACTCACCTTCTGCAGTACCGCTGCCTCTGGTGCTTCCCAGACAAGTGACAGTTTCCTCCAAAGTCCTGCAGCAGCCACTAGAATCCAGCACATAGTGCTGTCCCATTCCCCGGCCCCTGGCCCTGCTGGGCTCTCAGGTTCCATGCAAGCTTCTGGGCAGCAGGACCACATGTCCCAGAGCGGCAGCGGCCTCAGTGGGGCTGCGCAAACCGAGGCCGCTGGGATCTCCCTTCCAGCAGCATCAACAGCTGGTTCATGGACAACAGCTTCTGGGCCATTCCAGGAGACTGGAAAAGATAGAGTTACCCAGGAGTGGACCAGGAGAGGAGCACTAAGGATGTGGCAGTGTCAGAGGAGAGGGCACCCAGGGTGCAGACACAGGCCCAGCTAATCAGGTTTCCAGGGAGGGGCACCAGGTGCTCAGACCTGTTGCATGGTGAGCCCGCCCCTCCCCCTCCTGAAGGCTCTTCAACTGGGCACCAATGGCACAGGGTTCCTAGGAGCAGGCGTCTGATGCCACAGGACTGCTGCACCTATTGAGGGGGTGCGTGAACAGGGGCTGCTGGGGGGCTGCTCTGGGTGAGTGCCTACACACCACTCCCGCCCCACCCTGCCCTGCACCTACCCACCACGCTACCCATCCCCCCCAGGTGAAGGCATTGCCACCTTCAGTTTGTCTTCCAACTGGGCAAATTTCCCTGAAGAGCTTCACGGTCCGTAGTGCAGGCTGAGCGGCCGCAACTGTAGCCTGGGCTCTGTGACCATCAGTGCGTGTGCAGCGTCCCATTCGTCTCCTGCTGCTCTGCTGGGCGGCCACTGCTATACTCATTGCACCATGATGGCATCGTGACACAGGCCATCAGCCACTGTGCCCAACTCCGCCAGCCCCTCCCACTCTTCCCTGTCCTCCGGGAGTCTCCCGCTATCTCCCTGTGATGGCACGGTCACAATCAGTCACTGTGCATTGTTTGCTCACTCACTTTTGTTGCTGTCCCCAGACTGTGGCTCAGCCAGGGCCTGTACCGCGCTGGCTTCCTCAACACGCTGTGCCTGGGCAGAGCCATGCCTCGCACATGGAAAGCTCCCCCAGTAATTGCTAGTGTGAGAATATGTGGTAATGGGTCGTAGGAGGGGAGCCATGACTTGAACCCAGGTCCTTCCGACTCTAAACTCCAGGCCATCACTGGGCACACCCCTAGCTTGGTGGCCTGCTTGGTTAGCACCAGGGCATGTGGCCTGGGCCAAGGGGCCTAAGTGGGACCCTACTGAGTCTTGCTTTGCCCAGGCGCTTTGAGCTCAGATGCGGCGTCCGTTATGCTGCGCTCTGCGGGCCGCTTTCTGCTTTTCATCGGTGAGACAGAGCATGTAGACGTGCCTGGTGCATCCGGAACGTCATCCGAGTATAGAGCCCACTTTGCCTACCGGTCTGGGAACTGCCTTTTAACTAGTCGCTGGCCAGGAGATCACACCCAGTACTGGATTCAAATCCCTCAGTCACAAGCCCTGCCTCAGTTTCTCCATGCAGATGCTCATGTTATTAGAAACCAGGGCATCAGCCCCAACCCTCCATGGACTGGGCCATCTGTGAGCAACAGTGACTCCTGTACCCTGGGCCAGAGGCAGCTCTGCAGCCCTGGAGCCACGACTATTCTGATGGTGAGTTGAACCAAAGGACAATGACGCTGCACCCTGCAGTCCCAGCTAAGAGAGCAAGCCACACATTCCCCAGACTTCCTCCTGGTCCCCACGCGGCCTTCCCAGGGAAAGCGGACTCCACCAGCAGGAAGCTGCCACACTTGTTCACATTGAAGACAGGACGAGCAACTCAAAATGAAACCCAGATATAAACTCCAAAGGGATCAAATGACAACAATCACAGCTTTGCAACTCTACAAACGTCAGCGCCACAGCTGCCTCTCTGGGGATGAGGGCAGGTGGGGGAATTGTAAGCCCCCTATACATTAGCAGGGCCCAGTGGCCCCATCCCGGGGCTTCAGGTACGTCACCCTCCTGGTTGTGATGACAATATGGACTGACTCACCCGTGTGGCAGCTCTAACAAGGAATGGCACATCCTACTTCTCAGGAAGGGGCTTCTCAGGGGCAGCTCACATGTCCCGCGGGTACTTTGTTCTGGTAACAGCTCCAGGGGCAGGCTCTGTGTGCCGACTTCTTGGACTGGCCCATACAGCCCGCCCAGGGGCCCGTCTGGCCAGCTCTCTGGCTCTCCACCACCTCGTTCCTGGAGAGCCCTTGCCTTGGCCCTAAGTCCCCTCCCTGACCCTGCATCTGGGAGCAAACCCTTTGCAATGACCCTTGGTCTCCCCAGGCTCAAGGGGCCAACCTCTTAGGTCTCCTTGGACTGTGACACTCCATGTGTTGTACACTTTGTCCTCCAGCCTGTGCTCTGGACACTGGCCACTGCTGAGGGCATCCATCCAGCACCGCCAGGTCCCACTTCTGCCTGGCACCGCTGAGGGATCTCCTGGAGACCCACGTGCTCCCTCCCAGCCTCTCTCACTCAGAGATGCTGACACGCTCCTAGATGGATCCCAGCCGAGCGACCTCACGTTGTGCCTGGGCTAATGGTCTGATTAAGCTAAACTTAGCCATACACGGAGGGGCAGCAAGATAACAGCAGAGACCAGGAGGGTCATTACGGGGGGGAGGGAGAGGCCAAAAACAAATTAATAGATAAGGATTTTCATCCTCTGACTCCCTGAGCATCCATTTGTCACTGATGCAATCAGAGCAGCCACCCTCTCAGGAAATGAAACCTCCCTCTAGTGAGGAGCTGGGGTGGAAAAGAGCCAGGAGCTAATAGAGGTCCAAGGACCACTCAGTATCAGACACACGTGTGTCATTACCACAGTCACCTCTACTGACATCATTATCACCATTAGCACTGTGATCGCCATGCCTACTAGCCCTATCACCACCAACAGCACTATTATCTCCACCTCCATTATCACAATGACCACCACCACCATCACCAACAACACTACCACCACCATCACCACCACCACCGCCACCACCACCACCACCGCCACCACACAATCTCCTTTCCAGGCAGATAGGTCTGTTCACCTGCCTCCCGAAACATCACACCCATTCCAGATAAGGTGGAATTGGAGTGTTTAAATATTTTTCAGTCCTCCAGGAAAGGAGCCCATTCCTCCTCTCTTCCCCCAATGCATTTAAGTCTTTCAGCTTCCCCACATTTGTTCACATATTATACAAAAGCAGGGGAATAGCAACATTACAGGTTATTCCTCTTACAACAAAACAGAGGGGAAAAGTGGAAAAGGGGCACATTATTACAAGCAGCAACACAGAGAAAACAGTGGCTTATTAATAAGTGGAAGGACACAGGAAAACCATAAACAACAAAACATAAGAGCTCAAACCACCAAACTGGCCTTCAAATGAGGCCATTTAGTTTAAAGTAAAAAAGACCTTGATGTCTCAGAATCTCCTCAACACTCCTATTACAACACTATCCAATGGTTCATACTCTCAAAGACCAGCATGAATTTATTTATGCCTAATTTTAATTCCCCAAGCCATTTTTGCACCTACCCAAGATATGGGACCTGTAATCCTGTGGTTAAATTGTCACTAGGGGGAATATTTCCTATTTTTGTAAATATAGTTAATTTTCATTATATTTGCTTTTACTGGTTCAAATGCTAAACATACAATTATTTAACAAAAGTAGACCTGGTCGGGTGCGGTGGCTCAAGCCTGTAATCCTAGCACTCTGGGAGGCCAAGGTGGGAGGATCGTTCGAGGTCAGGAGTTCGAGACCAGCCTGAGCAAGAGCGAGACCCCGTCTCTACTAAAAATAGAAAGAAATTAACTGGACAACTAAAAATATATAGAAAAAAAATTAGCTGGGCATGGTGGCACATAGCTGTAGTCTCGGCTACTTGGGAGGCTGAGGCAGGAGGATTGCTTGAGCCCAGGAGTTTGAGGTTGCTGTGAGCTAGGCTGACGCCACGGCACTCTAGCCCGGGCAACAGAATGAGACACTGTCTCAAAAAAAAAAAAAAAAAAAGTAAAAATTTTCCAAACATTTTTATAGTAATAACAATTTTCTGTTTGTCCATGTATAGGCAAAACATATTTTAAGACACTGATGATGCATAACCGATAATAGATTGATGAACTGAATATCGATTAGTTGATGACTTGAAGATAGACACCCGGACAAGTAGATAAACTGAAGAAATGAAGTTTTCTCGAGTAAATGTTGCAGTTGCAGAATGCCCGGCAGCCGTACCTACCACTCCGCACAGCTCAGCTTTCACCAGTCTACTTGATTAACACTTTTCTGGTTAAACAGCTTATCTCATTTTCCCAAGAAGAGAACTATTTATGAAGAGTCACGGCCCTTTCTTTGGCTGGATGCAAACGCTGCCCTCAAGCCGCCAGCATAACCTGGAACAAGAATGCTTCATTGCCTCCGATAGGACCCCGGGGACTCTTATACACACACATATTTATCTTCTCCTCCCTATGCATATGAAATTCCACCGTGAGGAAAGCCCAGGCTCTCCAAGTCACTGGGCTTTTCACAACCTGCATCTCCCTCCTTAAGGGAACACATTGCCTCATCTAAGGGGACTCTTCCCCACTCTCAGGCTGAGCGATCGGCCTGTCCCTCCGCCCCCGAGGCTGTGGGCCTCCCTCTTCTCTTTTCTCCCTTACCTAGCACTGCTCTCTCAAACCCCCTTCCCTCTGTTCAATGGTCTTCAATCTCTCTGTGACCCTGAACAATAATCCTATTATATCCCTGAACTCTATCCAGGACGTTCATCTCCATCCACCTTTTTAATGGCATTGTTAATGATTTGAGGGGAGTAAATCACAGTCAAGATAATGGCTGCAAAAAATTAATAGACATGATTTTTATGATATAATATACTAGTGTACTAATCGTGAGAACAGTTAATTGAAAAGCACTAAATATTTTATTATCCATTCAGCATTCTGTCTCCTTTTACCATTCAGCATTCTGTTTATTCTTTCCCCCATTCTGAACTTTTTACCTATTATTCTTTCATAATTTCCCATAAAGGAAAACTGCAGAGTAAGATAAAGGGATTCTAATCACTACATCTAATTACAAAAATGAGTAAATCACAGTTTAACATGTCATAATCTTATAAAAAAAAAAAGTTCAAGGCACAATTCAAGGAGAAGCTAATGCCTTAAGCTTGGAAGAAATGTAACATAACCTAAGAATTGTTGAAATATTTGAGAAAAGGCGATCTTTTTCCTTTTCTAATTCTTGAGCAAGAAATATCAGTAACTCTTTTTAAACGACAATATTTTTCAATTAACTAACCTGCTTTTTTGGCTTTCTGGCTGTTGGCCACACACCTGGGAGGGGGTGGTGCTGGCATCTCCTTCATCTCTGTGGCTCAGCTCAAAGCCCAGCACCCAGGGTTGGCCCAGAGAAACCCAATGAATACACTAACATTCCACTTTTCCTACCATGCAGCATGAGGACCCTGTTCCCTTTAGGACTGTTGAACATACTCAGTGATTGTGTATTTACTTTCTTCAACATTCAGAACAATGCAATACTCACAAACTGGAACATTCGACTCCCCACCAGCAGATTACAAAAGTGGCCTCCTCCCATTGAAGTCAGATATTTTCACATCTAATAAACTCTAATAAAAGCTCTCAAACACTGCGTTCAGTTCTCAGACTTGCTGGTTAGTTTACATAACAGTTCAATAGTGTTTTGCTGCTCAGGTTGAAAAGAGGAAAAAATCACAACACTGGATAAACTCTTGAAACCTAACAACCCTCTACTCCATTTACCGTTATCACCTTCATCTCAAAGGAAGTAAGAAGCAAAGCTTACAAGCCCTGCTCACTCATGCAGAGCTGGCCCTGAGCACATTTGTCAAACAGGCCACGTTTCTCTTTGATTCTCCCACCAGCCTTTTGCTTGCGGTGCAGCGCTCAGCTTCAGGCCTCACCACCATCTTCCTCCAGCCCCTCCCCGACTGTCTCTCTGCTGCGCCACCCGCCCAGACCCACTGCGCCCCTGCAAGATGAAAGGCCTTTGGTATTACCTTATCCAGAACACTTATATGTTTTCAGATGACTTAAAGGCTGGGGAGAAAATTATATGTGGAATTTCAAGTCCCTGGAAATATAATCTTTGATCATTAATCCCCAAACCTAGAGGAGTTTCGGAATTATCTGGGGAGCTTGTTAAAAATACAGATTCTAGAATCTGTTCCACGGGCCAGAGCCTCCACGGAGAAGCCTGGGTATCCACTTCGGTGATTTACACAGCGAGGCCAGCGAGCTCAACAGATGGACCTCCAGGAACATCACATGATCTGCTGCCTAAGCTGTTTCCCTCAAACTGGGCCTGCCCTGGACAAGTTAGAATGGAAGATTGAAAGGATTCATTTACCAAAAAAGGTGGAAGCCACAATGATATGTACAGAATGGAGAAAAAGAATCAATTATATTAACTGTGGTTATATTTTTGCTAAACAGGATGCTAGCTTCAACTCAGTCAGCTGAATTTACCAAATTGAGGTATTCGATCAGCTAATTGTATCAAGTAAGAAGATGGCATATTTTTAATGTCTTCATTCCATTAGTCTATTTTAAAAGGCAGGATTTATAGGTGTGCAAAAAAGCCTTTCCTTTTCTTCCCCAGAAATGAGAATGAACCCTTGCCATCTCCTAAGCCCAAGCTAACGTGTTTTTAAATCCAGACCAATACTGAGCTCCATTTCCCTTTATTAAGTAGAGAGGTCTCATAATAATGCCAAGTAGCAGGACATTCTGCAGGATATACTGCCACCTTCGTTAGGGGGAAGCCTCTCTTTTCACACTTTCTGCTCTTTAGAAATTCATCTACGGAACCCTGACCTAGAGAAGGGGTGCCCTGAGTTCAAGTTCCTGCTCGAACTCCATGATTCTGGGCACCATACTTACCCTTTGGGGGTCCTCCCCTACCATCTATACAATGAACATCAAAGGTTCCTTATTCATCTGCCTAAAATGAGACATTAGGTCCCTCACTCTCTTGAAGTCGCTTTCAACAGTTTGATCTCAATTCAGCCAGGCCTCTACCCTGTCCTCTCCTGTCCCCCAGTTAAAACTATTTGATGCAAATGAGGACTCTTACAGTTCAAATTTGATTGATTAAAGAGACATTTTTTCATACCACTAGTAAACTTTTATCTCAATAACATATTATTCTAATGCAATTAGTCACATTATGATAAATTAAGACTATGTTTACCAGATCCATGACAACTGTTATTTGTTGAGGAAATAATATCAGTGGACTTCTAGGGAGCTGAAAGTGGTTAAGCATAGCCTGGATGACCCTTTGGAGTATGGGGTGTAGATAAGGGTTTTCAAGCCCTAGCTGAATAGTTGTATGACATACCCTCAAGGACTGTTTCAACCACAGTCTACGAAGTTATCGCTAATCCCAAATACTTTGCATTACTAAAAGACAAGCATTATTAAAAATTAATCTACTTTTATTTACTCAAAGATGCATCCTTGAAAATTACATTCTGGCAAATCAAGTCCTACTCTATTATTCCATTCCTGTGATTCTGCTATGCCAAGAAAATGTGTTCTCAATCACTTTGAGAAGCACAGAACATTTATTGGTGGGAATAACCCCCTTGTTTGCCGATTTTTAAAATCTAGATTTTTTTGGACCCATTTGATTCTTTTTCAAGCAGCACACCCTTGATTTATGAATAGAGATTTTAGACTTCTATAAGAGTATAAAATTATGAATTATGGAAGTTGAAGAAAGGAGCTCCCCCCCCTCCACAAAGTACTGTGACTCAGCCCATGGAATTTACTTAATAACCATAAATAACACAATAGATTCCCTTCTCATCTTCAATGCATCATTTCCAAGGTGTCATTGCCTTTAACCTATCACAAAAAGTATAGGATCAAATAGCATAATTGTTATTGCTAGAGCACCAGATCTGCAATCTCACACAGTTCTACCTGGTTACAATCAGCTGGCAGAAACAGTCAATAAAAACCACAAGGTCAGTGAGTAGGTGCAGAATGTCTTCAGTATGAACAGTGTTCCCAAAGAACACGGCTCTCCACAGCCAGACGTTATGCATAGCGTGGTGACCCCGTGCTTCTGTTTGCCTCTTCTGGTCCCACCTAGCCATACTTCTCACCATTCAGGGTAACCTGTGTGAACTGAATCAGTGGGCTTCCAGGTGGGTTCAGCCAGCAGGAGTATCAACAGATCAAAGGGAAGGAGGAGAATGAGATAAAATATTTATTTTATTGACTGCCACCCAGCTTGGTGGCTTTGGACTGGCTGCATGCCTCAGCTGAAGGCCCCCGTACTTGTCAGGGGCCCTCTCCCCACAATACTCTCTGTCTCTGTCTACTCCCTCAGGCCTGGTGATGTAATAGCTCTCTGCTGGGATTAGCTTGGCAGTTCTGCACTAGGCTTTGTTGTTTTTCCCAAATCTGATCCACACATTCTTAAACAGTCCACTCATTAAACTCACCTCAATTACCTATCTTGAATATGACATCTGTTTCCTGCCAAAGTCCTGAAAAATTCACTCTTTATGTCAAAACGTACATCTCTGATCAACGTGTAAGCTATATCAGTGTATGCCTTGTTGTAACACTGGGGCGTCTATGACCAGAAGCTCAGGTTCTAATAACAGATCCAGGCCTTTGACCACAGTGAAATAGGTCAGGCTGGGAAAGAGACAGAACAAATGTTCAACAGATAGATCTTACAAGATGCAGCAAGTCTGGAAATCGAAAAAGAAAAAAACAAAAGAGTTGGGCCAAGAGGCATGACAACTTTGCAAGGTGAAGCTGAAAGCATGCTCAACCCAGGATAAGAGTGCAAAGAACGATCAGTGTAAGTGCCGAGTGTTGTTCCAGTCTGGGACGGGGCAGGTCATCCATCAGTTTATGGCCTAACAAGAGACGCTCAGCGGGGATCCAGGAGTGCAGATGGTTGTCGGGGGCAGGTTTCTGATGACTCGACTATGGGGAAGAACTTGAGTTCAGAGGCAGAAATCCCTTCAGGAAATAAAATCCTGGGGTAAAAAAAACTATTCTAATGTCACTGAGGAAAAGGTACACAAGGCAGGAACTCAGTTACAGAAGAGCTGGACTGTCAGGCTCAGAACGAGACCAGATGTAAAACCAACCAAACCAAATCAGTGAGCACATGTCCTCAGACTCCTTAAAACCACCTGGCTGGAGTCAGGAATGGAACTGAAATCTGGGGGTGAACTGGGCTGGAAAGGTGGGTGGGGTGGAGGATGGAAGTTAAGTAAACCCAGGTGTCCAGATGAAAGGGATTCTTGGTACAATGGGATAACATGAAGGTGATTAAACACCATCCTACCTAATCCTATTTCAGAGATCTCATCTGGGGGAAAATGGCCCCCCTCACCAAAAGGTGGGAGTTTAAAAATAAAAGTAGTTTTCTTTATGGCCAGCATTTGTTGCGAACTGACTATGTCCTAGGAACCAGGCTTTACCTGCGTCTTATTTTCATATCCACACAACAACCCTACATGGTAGATACTACTATTGCCCCCATTTTATGGATAAGGAAACTGAATTTTAGACAGAATGAACCATTTTTCCAAGGTCCTACAGAAAGTTAAAGGTGAACTGGGATTCAACTCTGTGCTGAGGGTGGGAGGCCACCTTCTCAACCACCAAGACACAGTCTCTGCAGCAACATAAAAGAGTCAAACGCAGGCTGTGCATATCAGTCATCAGCAGAGTAAATGTGAGTGGGTGGTGTGCGGTGTACGGGTTTATTTAGACAAATAACTGCATAGTTGTAAGCCCTTGGGGAGTTATGTTCTGCTGCAGAGCACTCTCATATGTTATTGTTAGGACAATAATTTCATTGTGTTCAGACTGCAGTGTTATCTTTCTCCAGGAGAGAAGGTGTGCCTGCCTTCTCCCAAGCGTGAGCAGCGCCTGGTCCACTGCAGTGTGACGTTCAATGTCCTTCTAATGACCCCCTTACAATGCAATTCATCCTATGGGCTCCCAGTCAAGGTGAAGAGAGGAGATGAAGATGGGGGAAGAGGACCCTTATAATGGCATATTAGGTTTTCAAAAGCTTTCAATTGTTTTTTAACAGCAGAAACCCTTTGTAAATGCAATCTTATTCAGAATTTCAATATATAAAGTTCATAAAATCAGAATTTCTCTGGTCTAAGTTTTAAAAGCAGACCCAAAACATTGCCAGCTTAAGTTTCTCCAGGAACTCTGAAGTTGTAAGTTAAAAAACACTGATCTTTTGGCAGTTTCTGATAAAGTTCAATACAGTCTTACCATACGATCCAGCAATTGTGCTCCTAGGTATTTACCTAAATTAGCAGAAACTTATGTCCACACAAAAACCTGCACACAAACCTGCACACAAACCTGCACACAGCTTTATAGATAAAGCTGTTAATAGCAGCTTTATCTATAATTGCCAAAAATTAGAAGCAACTAAGATGACCTTCGGTAGGTAATTGGATAAACAAACTATACTATATTCCATCCGTACAATGGAATAGTATTCAGCAATAAAAGGAAATGAGCTATTTAGCTCTGAAAAGACTAACCTAGGAGAAACTTTTAATGCAAGTTAGTAAGTGAAAGAAGCCAGTCTGAAAAGGCTACATACTGTATGATTCTAATTATATACCATTCTGGAAAAAGCAAAACTATAGACACAGTAAAAAGATTGCAGGAGGAAAGGGGAGAGAGGAATGAATAAGTGAACACAAAGGATTTTTAGGACAGGAAAACTATTTTTAAGATACCATAATGGTAGATACATGGCATTGCACATTTGTCAAAACCCACAGAATGTACAACACCAAACCCTTAGTGTAAGCTATGGACTTATATATTAAAGCTATGGACTATACATTAAAGATAATATATCAATACTGGTTCATCAGTTGTGAGAAATGCACCACACCAATGCAAGATGTTATTAATAGGGGATAATGAACAGGGCAGAGGGAGTGTATGGGAGCTCTTTGTACTTTCTGCTCAATTTTTCTATAAATCTAAAACTGTCCTAAAAAAAAAGAAAGTCTATAATATTTAAAAAAAAACAAACACTGATCTCAAGAAATACTTAATGTTCAATAAGCTTAATAAACACTTGTTGAATAGAGTCACTGAATTCAGTATTAACTTTGGTTCATTTTGACACCGGACCCCTCTGTGAGAACAGGTAGTGCAGTCCAGTATATCAACATGCTTAGTCCTGTTCATACACATGGTAGGCAGAATAATGGCCCATCAAAGATGTCCATGCCCTAATCCCTTACACCTGTGGCTATGTTATATTACATGGCAGATGGGACTTGCAGGTGTGATTAAGGTTAAGAGTTTTGGGATGGGGAAATTATCCTGGATTATTCAGGTAGGGCCGGTCAAATCACAAGTTCTTGAGAGCAAAAAACCTTTCCCTAGTCAGTGAGAGGAAAGTGTGAAGATGGTGAAAGATGCACCGTTGCTAGCTTTGAAAATGAAGGAGGGAACAAGCAGCCAAGGAATGTAGGTGGCCTTTCTCTAGAACCTGGCAGAGGCAAGGAAACAGCTTATCCTCTAGACTCCTTAGAAAGGAGTGCAGCCTGGCTGACAGTGGTTTTAGCCCACTGAGACCCATGTCAGACTTCTGATCTCTAGAACCAAAAGATAATAAATGTGTGTTAAGTGCTAAGTTTGTGGAGATTTGTTATGGCAGCAAGAAGAAATTAATACAATGCATATATGAATTAGAAACAAGTCTTGGGCTACTACCCTGGCTCTCCAGCCTGACTTGGATCCTTCCCCTAGGAAGGCTCTAGGCTCTCCCTCCCCTAATCAGTGTTCACCTGTCCAGTCATGAACTTAAGCAGTATATTTTGGGGAGACATAATATACCAGAACAGTTGCTTAAACAATTTCATTTAAAAAGAAAAACCAAAAACTATCATCTCAACAGACTCCTTTATCAGAAAAAAACAGCTTGATTTACTGCAAAGAGTTTATGCTTTGGAGCCAGACTTTGTTCAAATCTCAACTCTGTCGTTCACCTATGGTCTTAGATAAGTCCCTTAACCTGAGTTTCAGAGTTCTTGACTGGGAAATGACAAAATAATAATCACACATCAAAATACGAAATATATAATCATACACAAAAAATAAGAATCATAACGTATATAATATTTTCAAGAAAACAAGCACTGGAAAAAGTGTTAAGTTGTTCCTCTTTTGTTTTCATCGGTGTTCCTTAAACATGTGATATACTGGTATCTCCAAGTAAATCACATGTGCCAGAGATTGTAACAGAAGAAATAGAAAAGTAAAGAGCATAAATAGAGGAAAATGCAGCCTATAGTCTACGTACCCATGTAGTTTCCTATTTTTAAAAAAAAAGAAAAAGGAAAAGGCACTGACATTAGATAACACAGCAATGTAGGCCTAGAACCTTACATTGCAAACTCAAAAGCCTGCCCACATCTGATGTTTCTGAGAATACCTCTGATCTTGGTAATTCACCTGACTCTGCATTTTCAAGATGTTTTCTGTTTCAAATTCATTGATAAACAAAGCAAAGAGCCACACAGCAGAACTGGATCAATACCTTGTATTTTTCTCTAGAAGACAGGAAAGGTAACCCTCTATTGTTCAGAGTAATAACTTCATTTAACCCTTCAGTCCAGTCTTGGACATCGCCACAACTGCCCCGGCTCATTCACCTGCAGAGGAGGCCACACAGCCTGGCGAAAAGTGTTTCTAACTAGAAATGCTGAGATTTCTCTTTCCTGAGAGATTTGTAGAGCACTATACCATTTTTTTCTTCTTCAGAAAATGTGCAGATTCTTCTAGAGTATAATCACCAGGAAGGCCCCCACGAACCAGAAAATGTGCCCCTTTGACTGTTGCGGAAACAGGCCACTGTCCCTGTGGAGGGTCAATGAGACAGCAGTAAGTAGAGCAAGGCTTTCACTTGTGCACTT
Source organism: Lepilemur ruficaudatus (assembly GCA_963574885.1). Taxonomy (NCBI): domain Eukaryota; kingdom Metazoa; phylum Chordata; class Mammalia; order Primates; family Lepilemuridae; genus Lepilemur; species Lepilemur ruficaudatus. The sequence continues at coordinate 60,662 of CAUYRT010051171.1, forward strand.
CTGTTTCTGAGGATTATCACTGAAAACAAGAAAACTCATTACCCAATCAAAAAGATATTTGACAATCATAAGGTTTGATTTTAGTATACAAATAAGCATGATGCTTGAAAATATGAAACTGTGTTGTCCTATATTTTTGAGTTTTATGAGATAAAACTAAAAAGTAATGAGACCAAGTTTAATAAACATTCCAGGACTTACACATCTCAACAAAAGGCGTCTCCCTCAAAGACGGGACCTTGAAAGCTATATTACTTGCCATGATACTGCAGTTACCCAAAATATTTTTGTAACTCCTTTGGAGAAGCTACATTCTAAACTCATGAATATCCTTCTGATATGACATTATTGGTTGCAGATGTTGGTTCCTTGAATGATAGATTTTATTATTACAAAGAGTTCAAAGTTATCTGAAGCCTGGTTTGATGAGTAATGTAGGTTATTGATGGAGACCATGCATTATGGATCAAACACAAGGCTTCAAGATAAAATCATAACGCTGGGTTTTCTGGAAAGCTGAAACCTGGCCCACAGACAGCTCCAAATGGGAGATTTAAAGGGGACCATAGTGACATCAGTATACTAAGAGTGAATATAGGATTTCAAAGTGATTATTTTGGAAGGGGAAACCCTCACTTGACGCATGCTATAGCATCTGTTTGAGAAAGAGAGAAACAGAGACAGACAGAAATCTCAATGCTCCAGAGCAGTGATTTTTACACGTTTGGCCTCAGAACTCCTTCACACTTCTAAAGTTTTGAGGGACTCAAAGCACTTTTATTTATGTTAGTTGTAGCTATTGATATTTACCATATTAAAAATTAAAATGGAGAAATGTGTAAAATGTTTATTGATTTACTTTAAAATAACAATAAATCCACTATGTTAATATAAATATTTCTGTGTAAAATTACCACAATTTCCAAAACAAAACAAAACAAAATTTAGCAAGAATAATGGTACACCTTTGCAAGTCCCTTTAACGTGTGGCTTAATAGAAGACAATCAGATTCTCGTACCTGTTCCTACGTTCAGTCTGTTGCGTAACACATGTCGTGTAAACTGGAAAACTCCACTGTACACCCTGAGAGAATGACAGTGAGAAAGAAAGGTAACATCTTACTGTTATAATGAAAATAGTTCTGAGCTTACAGACTCCCTGAAAGCTTGTTGGGGATCCCCAGAATTCCTCAGACCACACTGCTTTAGAGTCACACCCGGAGTGCGACAATAAACATAACTGTGTGTGCAAGTGTGTGTGTGCATGTGTGTGTAAAAACTGAGAGCCGAAACAAACGCAGAATGGGAGGTTGGAAGCTCCTTAAGATTGCTCCAAGGAAAGTATATTTTACATCTTCATGTTCCTAACTTCACCTTTCACCCTAATAGGGTGCTATGCGAACTTGCCCCAGCAGCTCAGCTAAACCACCATTACCTCCTGGACTCAGCCGCTCTCTGTGCCCTCCATGTCCTTGTCTGCCAGTTAACTAGGCACTTTAGTCCACTGCAAGCAAAATGTGCCAGAGCAGCAGCCCAGATGATCAGCTGCTGTTGCTTAAGGAAACCATTCAGAATGGCTAGGATGAGGGCATCCCAGACATTTTTGGTTTTGCCTAGTAGTTCAGTAACAGTTTGTTTGTTGTTATTCCAATCACACACACCGTTCTCATCCCAGAGTGACCACTGATGTTACTCAGTTAACAGATCAGTCAGGGAAGGCCTGAGCCATCCTCTGCAAAACACCAGGAAAGAGCAGTTTGGTGGGGGTGGGGGTGGTTCAGCTTTCAGGCCTCCAAACATTGCAGATGTGAGACGTATTCTCTCAGACAGCCAAGAAGGCATTTCTCAGAACTTTTGCTAACATGCTGGAAAAAGCATTGAAAATGTATACATCCTGGACCAAACAGTTGTGGAAAAGACTATAGTTGACACAAAAAGCTATCATTCAGCACACATAAATTGAGGTTTCCCTGTGTTTCAGGCACTGTTTTAGGTATTTGCTAGTTTAGTAGAAAGAGCACTCAATTGGGTAATTCTAGATAGCAAGATCTGGTCCCTGGGCTGCATCTAATTTGTCCAGTTGTGTGTCCCTGGACAAATTACCTAACCACTCCAATCCCAAGTTTCTGCAGAGGGAAAAATAGGGAGGGACATTAAAACAAATGAACTTTAATGACCTTTCCATTTTAAAATTCTATGCTCCTAAAGCCTGGGGTAGCCTATAAGTACATAAGCAGAGGAAAAGACATTTGTAGATCTGTGAGGAAGGAAGAAAGTGGGGCCAATTTCTCTAATAATGGCCCCCTTTCAAAGACAGTGGGTGCCCACTAGTGGAATCAAGGTGTTGAGATGTGCTATAGACATTAGCTAGAAATGCTTCCAGAGGCTCCGGAGCAGGAGCCGTGCACATCCCCACCTGCACCAACTATGGCTGCTCCCCAGGGACTGTGCCCTCTGCTGTTCAGGACCTCATCATTCCCAGACCCCAGACAGAACACAGGAAACACACCCATCCCCCTCCCCGCCCAGGAAGATGAGCATATGACCTGGCTCAAGAAGTGCTCTTCTGCACAGAAAAATAGGACACGTCACAGAGACAAAAATACCTGGTTGTAACCAGGAATGTCAATGGAATCATCCTTATCCTTGAAACATGTGAGCACAGCTAGTGTTAAGCCTTCAGCTAAACGAGAAAATGGTAGCAGGCAAGACCGTATTCCCATGAATGACACGTCCCCTCCTTCTCGGCTCTGCCACACGCTCACATGAAATATCAAATTGCTTGCAGCTCATATTGAATAATGAATATGCCCGCCTCAGCCTATCAGCAAGCCCTCAGCAGTCTGCCTGGGGAACTGGGAGAGATGTTAGAGGTTTGCAGGCCAAGCACAAAATTGAAGACAAGCCTGAATTAATAATTTGCTTATTTCTATACATGTGCTTCAAAATAAAGTGAAAATTGAATAAGGTAATAACAGAGTGCAAGGGGAAAAAAAAAAAAAAAGCCTTTCTCTTGCAAACAGCTGACACTTCAATTTCATTCTCTCACCACCCTGAATGTGATTTGCAAATGTGCTCTCCCTATGTTTTCATGTGGAAATGTCCTCAGGAAGAGCCAAAAACGAATGGAAAACAATTCCATGGAGCTGCAGGAAAAAAGGAAATTAAACCTCTCCTTTTAAGTTGATTTTTTTAGAGCCCTGTTTCTTAAAATTGTGCTCCGTGTACCTCTGCATCTGAATCACCTGAGCATTCCTTGGAAATTCCAGGGAAGTTTACATATTGTCTATTCCTAGTTATTTCTGCTTTTTCCTACATTGACGCAAAATCCCCATCATGTTCTTGCCAATCACAACTACATACCTCCCTCTGGCTTTTCAACTACCATTATCAAGCACCTTTGCCCTATATGTTTGGGCCTAAAAATGTAAATCCATTTCCCCTTGTGTTTTCAATCAGTGTCTCCCATATGGCAGATTCAGGCACTTGCAGAAGAATGAGAACAGTGTATGTTTGAATCCAGCACCAGCATCTTACCTCATCTAATCCATCAGGGCCATTTTCTGGAGTCTGGGGACTTTACAGGAGGGGAATATTTAAAAAGAAATAGGGAGATGGTTACATACACAGAGAAATTTAGACACAAAATATTTTTAATTTTCATTGTATATATTTAAGATGTACAACATGATGATTTGATAGACTCAAAATATTAAAGTAACCCATACAAACCTCCAAGGAGAAACAAACTTCCCCTGTTTCCTAGTTAGAAGTCCTCTGTGAACAGCCCTCTCTCCCATGTGTGGTGGACAGTGCCATGCAAAGATCACCCAGGGGTAAGAGCAGAAAATGATCCCCTTTAATCATGCCTTTCCTTGGCAAAAGTGCTTCCCCTGCTCCCCTCAACTTCCAACCCCTCCTCCTGCTCACTCCTTCTGTCAAGTCTATGCAAACCTTCCTGATTCCTTAAGATTGAGCTAGGTCTCCTCTGTGCTTGCTCCCATAGCAATTACAACTCTGGATTAAAACTTCCTATAATTTAGCTATAATTTCACTAAAATAGAAGCTCCTGTAGCATAGAAACTCCAACTTGTTGGGTTTTGCATTCCCAATACTCTCTGCTCATCTGGTTGAATGAATGAGTACACTTAGGCCAGTTTGGATCGTGGTCCAGAGGAGGGGAGGAAGGAAGCAAAGGAAATGAAGATTATGGATCTAGGCACTAGCAATGGAATATTACGCCTCCCACATCGGGGTTACTGGTTTGCATCCAAACTTGATAAACAGCTTATGAAAACTGAAATCAACGAATGCCTATTTGGTCATTGGTATTAATACCACTTCCACAGGTCAACATCCAAAGCCAGAAGAAATGAAAAATCACTGTTGTCCACTTTAATTATCTCTAGACATGAAGGACTGGTTGGACCACAGAGGTTAACAATCATCTTTCCTCTAAAGGTAGCCCAAGCACCTCTTGACAATTACAATCCCTGTAAACCCAAGTAAAAAGATGTCTCTGAGGATGCTCATCTTGCATTGCCTTTTATCTTCCATTAAGAGTGCCAGGTAAGGGCAAAGATGAAGAAGACGACCTAGCAAGGTCAATCATGGCCACCTTTTTCCTTCTTCCTTTGCAGGGAAGCCCCTTCTATTTATAAATTAGAAATTGATAGAGATGAGACTGTGTAACATAATCTTGGAAAGGTTTCAAGAAACAGAAGGAAAAAACAACACACAATGTCACACAGATCACAATACAAGTTACTTGTCAGAGCCAATATCAAGTTCCCAGGAGGAGAAGTAAAGAGAAAGAAACAGAAACATATCTCCTTGGAGGTTTCAAGGGCATCTCAAACTCCCCATGTACTAAGCTGAATTCTTACTCCTTCCTTTCAAAATCTGCTTTTCTCCCAATGTTCATTATCTTAATCAATGGCACTCATATTCAACCCGTTATCCAAACTAGAAACTTGAGACTCACTCTGCCCCATTATTAACTTATCCTTCTCTGTCACCATTCCATCTAATCAACCATGAAGAACTGCTGATTCTACCTTCTAAATAGCTCTCTTTATTTCCATTGCCAGTACCTTATTCCAGCTTTATCTATTGCCCACATTCTATATTACTTAGGTTAACCATTTGTTACTTTAACAAACAAGCTCAAAATCTAGGCAATTTAACACAATAAAAATTTATTCCTCCACCCAGCAGAGTTCAGTGAAGTTGGTGGTAAGACTCTTATTGCAAACAGTTGTTCAGGGACCCAGGCTCTTTCTGTCCTGTGGCTTTGTTATCTTCTAGGGCTTTTGGGTCCTCTACCACTGCTTCTGTCCAGCAGATGGGGGAGAGAAGACAGAGGGTTGCCAAGCATGGGAGTGGCAGACATCATACCCGCTCTCATTCTGTTGGCCAGGACTCCATCATGCAGCCTCACCAAATTGTGGAAAGGCTGAAGAAGTGCTCCAATTCTGGGCCAGAAAAAAAGGAGAAGCATGGTTATTAGTTAACATTAGCGTTCTCCGCTACAGACCTCCACACATTTGTTCTTATCCTAACAACCCCACTTCAAGCCATTCTTCACATTGCAAACAGAATGGGAAAAAATTCTGAACACATCACTCTCTGGCTTAGAACACTTCAATGGCTACCCTAGCTTTTAGGATAAACACCAAAATCCTTTTCATGGTGTATCAGTCAGGGTTTGATCAGGCTAGAAGAACCACCATGCTAAAGAATAAAGGACTTATTCAATGGGGTAGACCGTACACAGTTGTGAGAGCCGATGGAGCAGTCTATGTTGGCCATTGCCTCTTTAATTAGTTCTGAGCTTAAATTTATCATAGATCAATCAGAGTGGTGATCCATCAGCAAGCTGGACGTGGACAAGAGCAAGAACAAATTCGAAGCCACGAAGATGAACGGGATCCACAAGGACAACCGGAAACTGAGGACAAACTGGAACCTGTGTCTGCCTCTCACCAACTGGAACCCCAGTCTTAGCCATGGAGCTGCCCGTGCACTTGGCCCAGAACTTGAAGAGGCTGAAGGAGAAGATCTGGCAGGAGGCAAAAGAGCAGCAGGTGCAGGTGCTACCCCTGCCAACGAGGTGAGTGAGGAGCTCTCAGACAGCATCATGAGCTGCCACAGCACCAGTGCCCCGAGCAGGAAAAGCACGGCTGTTGCCGCACTTACGCCTTCTAAATCTCTCACAAAATATCTCTTGTGGTCTACACTAACCCAGAACCATACCACAAAGAGAATTCTAGGAAATACGGCACAGCTCAGCTAAGTGGACAAAGTCCAAAGCCACCACACATGGCCCAGAAGACTTCTGCCCACTTCTCCAACCTAATCTGAGTGAACTTCCCCCCTTTTCCATTCTTTAAAGGTCACTCCCCCAGAAAGAATTCCTTGACCAAAATCTTCTCTAAAATACTCAGTGCACTTTTAATTGCTTGTTCAAAGTCTAGCCTTACAATTAGTCTAGATGCTCCAGGAGGGCAGGCACCACATGTGCAGTATGCACTGGTATACCATGTCCCAGCCTGGAGCATGGCGCCTAGCACACAGAACCTCTCCTTAGATAGGATGCTAATTAAGCCGCACAGGATTGATACTTACCCAGCTCATTTTTAAAGAATATGTAAAGTTGGAAAAACAGCTACCTGAACGAACATTCATTCCTAAGTCTGACATTCATTTCATTGTACCTCACCTAAATCTTTAATGCCTTTAAAACTACTCAATGAAGTTCTTATTTAAGAAATATAGGCCACTAAATTATTACATATTAGCAGCCAGGAAGATAAGGAATTATTTCTTTTGGAGATTTATTAGAAATAGTGCACAGCTAACATTTCTACATTATATTAGAACCACCTGCCCAAAAGCAGGGAGATGGTTTCTATGACCCTTTAGGGAAATTCCAGTTCAATGAGCCTATCAAAGTTATTTTACTAGCATAGCCACGTAAGATTAATCATCTTTGTGAATTCTTAATTGCTGTGGTCAGACAACCCCTGGAGAGTAACCATAGACCATGGCAGAATTCATGCTCCTTTTTCTTTCTTCCATGGTGAAGGAGAAAGCAGGAGGAGGCAGTAGTTCACTGCCATTCCCGCATCAATTTGTTCAAGAAATAATTATGATGTTTCCTGCAGGGTAGTGCTAGGGATACAGGATGACTAAAAGGACTCAGATTTTAGTAGGGAGAAAGGCAAGTAAGTAGACTTGGTATTTTTTTAGAGGCAGTTGCTATTTAAAAAAATAAACAGGTAATTGACCAAAATATCATAGAAAGTGCTCAGTAAATATTAGCTAAGTGTCAGGCACTGATGTAAGCACTTTTCGTGAATGAACACATTTATTCCCCATAACAACTCAGTAACGTAGCTATGTTTATTAGTCCCCATTTTCACAGATGAGAAAGTTGAGCCACAGAGAGGGTAAGCAACTTGTCCAAGGCCACACAACAGGTCTTTAGCACTCGCTGCTTAACAACAGTGCTACCCTGCCTCAGCCTATCTCCCTGTTGCCTTCCATGACCCCTCCATGACTATTAGGCCAAATGATTACAAATTAAGTTATTAAAGGTTCAATGATTAATTTTTAAAATATAATGAATTGTTAGCATTTTAATAAAACTGGTATTTAAAATCTATAGAGGGATCAAATTTGTAAACTACATCATTTGTCAATATAAATGCCTATATATTCTCAAAAGATTAATATACACTATTACTCAGAAGGAACTTCCGCCCCTGACCATGTGCCATCCTGTCTGCACCTTTGTTTCTCCCTTTACCTAGGTTTGGATGATGGCGTAACCCTCCATTACCCATTACACAAGTCACCACATTTTTCAAGGGAAAAGTGACAAAGGGGTATCCAACAACTTACACAAAAACACTAAAATAGTTTCTACTCTTCCCTGTCAATCCTGGGATTTCCTCAGCAGTATCCATTGAGAAACATGGTTTCCTCAGCTCAGTCAGCTTCAGGTGGAAGGGGAACTGAGTAATGGCTTAAGAAAAGCTGCTCCATTGTCCCTAATAATAGATCAGAATAAAAGATAAGAAGTAGGTGGCGTGGTGGCATGCACCTGTAGTTCCAGCTTCTCAGGAGGCTGAGGTGGGAGGATCACTTGAGCCCAGAACTTGGAGGCTACAGTGAGATATGATGACACCACTGCACTCCAGCCTGGGCAACAGAGCAAGACCCAAGTCTCAAAATAAATAAATAAACAAACAAATAAAAGATAAGAGAGGGGGAAAGGGTCTTTTTCCTTTTTTTAGCTATGATCATAGACTATACATGAACCTAAGTTGGGTTTAAATATTGACAGCAAACTTCAGTGGAATTAGTAACTTCCAAAAGAGACTGTCTGGGGGAAGACTGATGAGAAGTTGAGGTTGAGCCATGAGAAATTAAGAGTCTTTCTAAACATTTTTTACAAAGGAATGGGTAATAGCCTTGAAAGGGAGTCCAACTGTGACAAGAAAGCACCAGAAATGCTTAAATGACCTATATTGGGGACTGGATTTAAAATCTGAGGAGGAGGACACAAATTTATCCTCGGGCCACAGTCCATCCTCTCTTCATGGTGGCATGCCCGCAGACACTACGGCAGTGAAGTGCATGGATTAAGAGCAGTTTATGATCCTTTGTCTCATAACATTTGAACAGAGGAGAAGTTTTTACGATACTTTACAGTACATAGTAGTTAAGTTGAACAAATATTATGACCACAATAAAACACATCCTTATCACTGGAACATAAATCAGTAATTGCTACATTGTGAGGGAGTTTCCCCCACAAGTCCAGGGACACTGCTAGCATCAATTGGGGGAGAAGTTTAAAGAAAAAGCCACAGCATCAAATACCATTTAAAATCAAAGCGCCACAAAATGAAAACCTGCTCCCTCCAGGGCTCCAAGGCTGTTTTTCAAACCTTTTACAAAAAGCTTTTCTCTTTCTAGTCGATCGCTGAAGCCACCTAAATAAAACCTATTAATAAGGACTCCAGCAGAGAGACTGACTTGCCATAAAACCCGGAATGCTTTGGAGCTCAGTGGAGATTCACTTCTGCCACACACAGCTTGGCAGCAGCAATCAACTCAATCCCAGCACACATGTTCCCAATTACAAACTGCAGATTTCTATCAGAGTTAAAGTTAATTGTTTTATACTGCTGGCATAGGAGAAACGCTTTGAGGGGGAAAATATCTATGGCTCACGTGGTTGGACTTCTTAGGGAGAAAGAAGGACCACCCCCATCAAGGTAGTAGGAAAGTGTTAAGATCCTGGTAAAATAAAATCTGTTTTGCTCCTTTGGCTTGAATTCTTTGAGTTATTGCAACTTGTTTAAATATTGAAATCAAAAGTGCATCTCATAACAATCTAACGGGTCCTTCTTATCTATGAACTCTTTGGAACATAGCAGGTGCTGGACATTTGAGACAACACTGAATGTCCACATTCTGCCCTCTGCGGAACTTAAAGTGATAAATAGGTAGCTCTGAAGGCAGTCTGAAGAACTTCTAAGGGAAATGAGCTCAGGGAATACTGCTCTTTCTTGTTGATTTGGAGCCATATAAACTTAGGAGTTTACAAGGTTATTATCTCCCTTTTTTAAAAATCTCATTTTTATGGATTTTATGATCCAAGACTAGAGCAATTTTAGGGAAGAATTTTTAAAATTCAAAACAACAAATTCCTCCCAAAACATGAAAAGTAGTAATTTAGTCTATAAATTTCTTTTCTTTTTTTTAAGTTAGCACATATTGAACACGTAGCACATGTACCAGCCACTGTGCTAAGAGATGGCTCAATCCTCACAGCACTTGATGAGGTAAGTGTTCTTGTCCGCCATTTTATAAGTGAAGAAATTGAGGCTCAGACAGTTTAAGTTGCTTGATGTCACACAGCTAATAAGTGATGGTGGTAGAATTTGAACTCAACACTGTCTGAGAGTTTATTGCTATAACATGGTGCCACCCCGTTAGAAATAGCAATAGAAAACACACTGGTGTTTTCCCTCTACTGATTATAAATTGAGACAAAACCACTCCATTAAATACACAAATGTCCATAACCATGATTCTTCCACTCTTTCGCCAATCACTTCAATTATGTAAGGCATGTATTTCTAGGGGAGAAGGGACTTCACTGCTCTCACTCTTAGCAATGGCAGCTCCTTCTGTTCTGGCATTACCATTCTATGCAACTTTTAACTAATGCTTACAAAGGTGAGTTTCTAAACTCTTTAAAAATTGCAGGCACATTTACTTTCACAAAAGACTCAAAATAGACCATCTAAAAAGAATTTGTTCATTTGTGATTTTTTTAATTAAAGCTGTTTTTCTTGTTTATATAAAGAAAAGGATGAAAAATATCTATGCAAATGAGATTGGTTTGCCTTTCATTTACCTTCTACAAACCTGACACACAGATCACATCTGTGTGCTCCAGCCAGCCGGTGTGCTTTCTCATGCTCCAGTAAGGGCATCGACTTCAACTTTCTTACTGAAGTTTTTATAAGTCTATCTTTTTTCACAAAATGAAACAAGACACTGTTCTAATACACATAAGCAGAAATGTGAATCAACTTTCTTGTTTGGAATTTTGTTTTACATAAGTCATCATAATTTGACCACATCCAAATGAAGGGCATAGGCACAAGGAACCAAAGTGGAAAAGTTCTCCTGAAGTTGCTAACAGCTCACCTCTACACAACTGCAAAGATAAATAAATAAATAACAGCACTTACTCTGTAATATTACCGTTTTCTCACGCTACCCAAATGCAATAGTTTCCTACCAAACAGCGAGTTAACAATATATAACACATTTTCATTCCCCAATGAATGCAGGAAAAAAGCTAAATCATTCTTAGCACAACCTGCAAGAGGAACTCAAATCAACCTTGAAAGAGTGCCTGTCTCTGGTTTTATACTAATTGCCATGTAAATTAACAAAAAGCACAACCCCACCAGCATGGAAAATGAACATTTCTTCACAGACCATCAGCAAAGTCACCCCCAGAAACCTAAATAACATCATGCATGTTTCTTTAGACAATAAAATGCCAAAGTTTTTCTTTTGCTGTCAGCAAATGATGAATACATGTGGTACTGATTATTTAATACCACTAGACCACCAGGGAAGAAGATTTAGGTGAACTGCGGCAGAACTATGCCATTTATTTTTATTACCATGCATTAAAAATTACGTTTACAGATAATTGTTTTTCTCCTTCCAATAAAGCAAGATTAAAAAAAATCTAGAAGAATATTTAATAATACTAGACCACCAGGGAGGAATTTTAAAAGTTGATTTTTTTAATTGAAAAAATTAGATTTTCTTTTTTAAAATTTCCAATTATTTTTAAGTGCAATTTGTGAAGAAATTATTTTAAACCAGTCAAGTACGATGAATTTTCTGCTGGGGAAGTGTCTCACAGATTAAGTTACTCCTTCACAAGGGTAATTACCTAATCCAATCACCCCTCAGAACCACCAGTTTTAAAATACCTGTGTAACTGTCTGCGTGTTTTACAATTGTTCCACCAGACATTCTCATAGGTTTCTATGAGAGGCTAGGTTTCTAAAATCCCCAGATAAAATGAATTTTGGATTTTTTTTGTCCAGCAACTTTGTGCTAGAGTAAGAAAATTTTCTATTTACCAGTTTCTTTTAAAAAGAGAATGAGAAGCAAAAGCAGCAGCAAACTGAGAAAAGAAGAGGATGAAAAAGAGGGGAACAAAGAGAAAAAAACCAAAAAAATTAAATTGTACTTCACATGGTAGTTGGAATGATGATCTCTCTAAACTTCAGCTGGCATATTTACAAGTAGGAGTGGAAGTCATTGTACAGGTTGAGCATTCCTAATCTGAAAAGCCAAAATCCAAAATGCTCCAAAATCTGAAAGTTTTTGAGAGCTCACATCATGCCACAGTGGAAAATTCCACACCTGATCTCATGTGACAAGTCGCAATCAAAACCCAGTCAAAATTTTGTTTCATGTTCAAAATTATTAAAAATATTGTATAAAATTACCTTCAAGCTATATATATGAGAAATATAAATGAATTTTGTGTTTAGACATGGGTTCCAAACACATAAGATAACTCATTATGTGTAAGCAAATATTCCAAAATCTGAAAAAATCCCAAATCCAAAACACTTCTGGATCTAAGCATTTCAGATAAGGGATACTTAACCTGTAACCATTTTCCTTCCCAACTCTTTTTCCCTCCTTTCTTCTCCTCTTCTCATGTCTGCCTGTCTGTCTGTCTCTCTCTCTCTCTGCCCAGAATGCACAGTCCTAGAGTTAAAGATTCTTCCACGCCCATCTCCCATCATTATCAGAATGCTCTCTGCAGCATCCCTCCCAGATGCCTGCCAACGGTCTCAAGGCATTAGCAGATTTGCCCCAGAGGCGGCCTCTCCATTGCCAGACACCCTCACTCCCCAAGTTAAGAGAAGTTCTTTGTTTCCCTGTAACTCTCACTTTTGGTCCTACTGCTGCTCTCTGAAGCAATGAGAAAGAAAGAGGAGTAGCTGTTGCTATAGTATTGCAAATCTATCAGCCAACCCCAAACCATCCCTGCAGAATATGCACTGTTCTGTTTTTATACTAACTGTAGGGTGACAAAAGCAGTGTCTGGGGCTGAAATCAGTCATAGAAGTGGAAGGACACACATACATACATACATACATACACATACACACACACACACACACACACACACACACGTATACATACCTCAAGTCTGGTTTTCTAAAAGGAAACCTTCCTGTCAGGTAAAAATTATGAAATCACAAAAAGCTGCCTTTGGCTCTTCTCACTTCTCCAATTTGTACATTAAAGGATTAATTCCATAACTGTATTTTCTGCTAAAATATCCTAATTTTGTTCAAATAACTTTGTCAAATAGCTCAAATGACCCCATTTTTTGTGGAGTTTGTGCCTCTAATTGTACAGTGCCTGTTCACATGAGGATTCTCAGGGATGTATCTCCTCTGTGACTCAGATCTATTATAAAACTACCAAGTGACCATCAATTCATGAGCGAATTAACAAAATGTGGTGCATATATACCATGGAGTACTACTCAGCCATAAAAAGGAATGAAATAATGTCTTTTGCAGCAATTTGGATGGAACTGAAGACCATTATCCTAAGTGAATTATCTCAGGAATCGAAAAACAAACACATGTATTCTCTAATAATTGGGAGCTAATTGATGGGCACATACAGGCACAAAGAGATGAAAAGGTCATAGGAAATTAAGCAGGGGGCAGGGTGGGAGGAGGAGAGGGTAAAAACCTATGGATCCGGTACAATGAACACTATTTGGATGATGGGCACACTAAAAGCCCCAAGTTAAGCATCATAAAAGGTATCCGTGTAACAAAAACATTTGTACCCCCTTAATATGTTGAAAGTTAAAAAAGAAATTAGATAATGATTTTTAAAAGGCACTCTCAACATGCCTTTATGTAAACCTGAAAATTGTTTCAGTGCCAAAAGTTGCACTTGCCTTGAGAGACTATGAATGTTCTGCAATGCAGTACAACTTGAGATCACACGACAGATCTCTGTGAGAACCTTTCAGCTTAGATACAGGTTTCCTATGATTTGGGATCTAGCTTCACAACAGTGGAAAGTTTGTTTGCTGTGCTCCGTTCCTTCTAAAGTTAAAAAAAAAAAAAAGCACAAGCTGGCTGTAAATGGATTGGTCGGGGCTGATAGGGCTAATTGGAATTGAACTTGCTCTGGCAGTGAGAGCAGCATGTGACCATAGCCAGGCTCCAGGAAGACCTCCGAGCACAGCCCTCACACTGAGCCCTGGCAACATTGACCATCTTATGACTTCAAAGTACATAATCTTCTCTGCTGCCATAAAGCCAAAAATAACCTGCCTCTAGCAGTTCTCCCCCACAAGGAAACTGCTGACCTTTCCACCCCACCCAAGATATCCTTCTAGAACATATACCTTCAGACCTCACTTCTCTGGCTCCCACAAGCAGAAGTCTAGGAGCTCTGTGGTTCTCCAAGCAAAGAAGGAGCAGAGGGATCAGAAGCAAACTTGGTCTTGTCATTCCCAGCTTAAAACACTTCTGTGGCTCCCTACTGCCAACAGGAGCAGCTGCAGACTCCTTCCATAGGCTTTTGAGGCCAGCCTGCTTGGTTCCTTTGCCCTCTCCTGCTTTAGCACCTCACATAATATTAACAAATCCCTTGAGTACTTGGACTTCCAGGGAATTAATGACATCTGAGCTTTTGCATGTGCAGTTTCTTCACCAGGCCTCTACTAAGAATTTCTCCCTTTCAGGCCGGGCGCGGTGGCTCAGGCCTGTAATCCTAGCACTCTGGGAGGCCGAGGCGGGTGGATAGCTCAAGGTCAGGAGTTCGAGACCAGCCTGAGCAAGAGCGAGACCCCATCTCTACTATAAATAGAAAGAAATTAATTGGCCAACTAAATATATATGTAAAAAATTAGCCGGGCATGGTGGCGCATGCCTGTAGTCCCAGCTACTCGGGAGGCTGAGGCAGAAGGATCGCTTGAGCCCAGGAGTTTGAGGTTGCTGTGAGCTAGGCTGATGTCATGGCACTCTACAGCCTGGGCAACAG
>CAUYRT010051172.1:0-92453 GCA_963574885.1 Lepilemur ruficaudatus
GAGCGTCTCAGTACAGCTTTGTGGAATGAAAAAGATGACGAAACAGCCACTGCAGACTGAGCCCTTATCACATGCCAGGCATCCAGAAAGCCCTACCCAGGCATGATCTCATGTAACTGTAGGGGTGAGGGGAAACCCCCCCTTTCCCCCGAAAGTTCCCTGGAAGATCAACTCACAATGAAGGCAGATCAATAAAAGAAAGGTTTATTTACCATGCATATTGGGAGGATCACAGAGTGATTACCCAATATCCCAATGGGATCCAGATATTTTTATACTTGTCTTTTAGAGGGGAGAGGGGATATGAGGGGTACAGGTAATTCTGTTTAGGGGCAATACATGGATACTAAGGAGGATGAATGGATGGGGGGAAACAGATTGACTTGTAAATTAATCTGAGAGTCGGTATTATGTTTTAAAGATTTGGGCCAGATCTGGTTGAATTCTTGATCTTCCTTCCTTCAATCTATTGAGATGGCAGGGAGAGGAAGCGAAGTCCATTGTTCTTTTGATCTGGCAGTCCTTTTATGCAGATGTGGGGAAAGCCTCTTCCGATGCTTTTTGATCCAGAAGGGCCTGTAATTCAAAATACTCTTTATACCAAGGAGTCATATTTTGGGGTGAAATTTCCTGAGCTCCTTCATAATCCTCCTGATAACCTTATGCAATGGCAATCTTTATTTTACAGATGCTGGAATGCAAGCAGAGAGCCAGAGGGCTATATAGTAACTTCTCCAACACTGCTCCTGAGTGGCAGAGCAGGAGTCATGCCTCCATGGCTTGGATTCTCAACCACGACATGTGCCCCAAGCCTTGAGCACCCAGCCTGAATCTTGAACAAATGACAAGTTGTGCTCGGGACCCGTAGCAAAGCAAGGGTTAACTTACCTGCAATAAGCCGCACTGCAGGGCCCTTTGAAGACAGCAGGTGTAGTTTAATGCAGGACAAATGCAGACTGTAGGGATTAGCCAGCTCCTACCTCCGGGGTCCAGTTACAAACTCACGGGAATCTCTCCAGCTCCAAAGACAATCAACCACTTAATGAACAAGAAACAATGACACATTTTTAACCGAGAGCCCAGGGCTAATAGAAAGAAATTCATACCAATTTTCGTGAGGAAGAAATATATGCTCTGACAAAAGTTTCAAGGAAGCAGGGCTGAGGGGCTCTGGAAACAGGGTGACCAGCCGCCCCCTGCAGAGGGGGCTATTCACAGACACAGCCCTGGGAGGCAATAAAGTCTTTTTTCTTCTTACAGTTATTTTTCTGAAAGTTTTTAAGGCTTCTCATTAGGATGAAAGCAAATTTGATGCTGTAAACTATTTAAAGATCCTCCGGAGTGCCAGCTAAGAGGGACCTTCTCTAGCGACCAGCTATTTTTAGTCAAAGTTTCACTGCTAATGTTTTATAACTTTCAAGTGACTATTCAGGTTGATATTTTCAGCCAAAGGAT
Organism: Lepilemur ruficaudatus; assembly: GCA_963574885.1. Taxonomy (NCBI): domain Eukaryota; kingdom Metazoa; phylum Chordata; class Mammalia; order Primates; family Lepilemuridae; genus Lepilemur; species Lepilemur ruficaudatus. Next base: position 1,456 of record CAUYRT010051172.1, read on the forward strand.
GCTCTCGGGTTTAGGCTCAAGTGAGCAATTTACAAAAGACTTAGACTTGCTTTGCCCAAATGCTTCCAGTTTCACGAGGAATTTTAAAATGTTTTTCCTTTTTTTTCTTTTTACGCTGAGTCTTGCATTGATTAATATCTACTGAAAAGGTGGTGTGCCTTCCTCTTCTTCTTCTAGCTACTCCCCTTTGTCCCCCATATTTGAGGTGCTACAGCTGTTCCCCACACCACATTCACCGGAGGTAGCACTCACGGCTTCCTGAGCCCAAGGAGGGATCACCAGGATGTCACATCCTCATCCCCTCCTTGACACCCAAGGGAAGTGTGGATATAAGCTCGTAGACATCCACAAGAATGCTTTCGTGGAAACCTTATGAAATTCTCTCAGAAAAAAAGCAATAATAATAAAAAACAATCCAACTCATCATAGATGTGCAAATATTGTATGTAAAAAAGTCAGATTTTCTCATCATTGGCATCAATATTTGGATATTTGCCCCAGATGCAGCAACAGGATTTTTGGTGTATTGTGCAAAAGTGAGCCACCGTAAGTGGACACGAAGTCATTAAACAACAACATCAGTCCTTGTCCCCTCCCCCCAATTCCTGGGGACCTTTGATAACTTTGCACTCATATCCCCCTCCCTGTGGAGAGAAAAGATCAGAGACACAAGTCATCGTGAAGACATCGTGAGATCAGACGAGCTGACCGGAGTCACACATCTCCAGTACGCAGCAGAGGTTGGAACCCATGTCCGACTGGCTCCAGTTTCATCTGCTCAAAACCCGGAGTGGACGGTAGAATCCAGCCCCTGGAATACCCGGGAGGGAACGAGCCGTTCCTGGGGTGGGCGGTCAGGAACAGCAGCCAGTCGTGCAGAACTCGCACTGCAGGAAAATGGTACCTGTCTGAGTTACTTAAAGGGACCTCTGCCTAAGCACAAATAGTACTGGGAGTGTATTCATAAACACTCAGTACTTTGAGTAATAATGCCTGGAGGCAGGGAGGCTGCTCTGCCTTTTTTAAATCAGCCAGAACACAAGTGGTTGTCCATCCAAGGTAGGCCAGTGAAGGGCCAGAGACAGGAGAGGGACACCACGGAACCCGATGGGGGGAAAGAAGAGAGCAAGAGATGGGGTCTCTCAGGTTGCCCCAACTCTTAACGGAGACTGGATCTGTGCTGGGAACCAGAACCAGGCTACTCTTACAGCTCACAGGGATTTGGGTGTCTCATGCACATGTTATAGCCAAAGTTTCCTGCTTAGTGAACCATGGAGACATTTTCCCTAGTGTGGTTTTGGTCCTTCCCACCCATTTCCTTGGGTACTGCTGTAAGGCACTGTTGAGAGACCCCTTCTGGGGAGACTAGGGGGGATGCAGAACAGGAGAGGCCGCTGTCCGCTGCCAAGGCTCTGGGTCTCAGAGCGGGTGGAATAGAGATGTCTCCCCCATTAGCGCTTGCAAATGGTGCTCGTTCCTGGATCTTCCTAGGGTCACATATTTGTCCATAAAATGAAACAAGGAAGCGAGGAGCATCCGCCAGTCACGGATCTCTTCACGCACATCACAGGTGCCCAGAAAAGGACTGAAGGAAATACCGGAATCACTCAAGCTGCCACTGCGAGGTTGAGCTGCCCTTTCCAGTCAATCAAGAAATATTTTTAAGTACCTACCAAATGTTCAGCATTTTTTACTCAAGGGGACACTGTAAGTCCTGGAAAATGTGATTCCCACTTTCAAAATTTTATCATCTGGTTAAAGAAATGAGACGAATAGACTTCACATATATAATAAGACAAGGCAGATTAAATTTAGTGCTGAGTTACGCATTCAGGAAGAAAGATCGGAAAGGCCAGCCTCCCCACAGGAGCCGCCAGGATGTCGTCACCGCAGTGTTAAAACTGATTCGGGTGAATGGAGGAAAGGCGGAAGTTCCGGGGGACAGCGAGCGTGGAGGGACATGCTAAGTGAGAGGGGCGGTGTGGCCTGAGGAACGTTTTCTCAGCTATCAAATGAGGACAGCATCGGCCTCATCAGCTTCGTGGGATTTTTCTGAGGAGCAAAGATACTTAGGTAGATAGTGTGTTTCAATTCAAGCCCCATGATGAGGTTAGAAACCACGGGGTCCTCAGGAGGAGGGTGCTCTGCACCAACCAGAAGATTCACCCGCAAGCTTCTCTCCCTTGGGGGGAGCCTGCTGGTCCCCCTGGCTTTTTTTGGTGGGGCAGAGTCCCTCTGCCCTTCCAGAAATACAGTGTCTGCGTCACTGCCCCTCACCCTCCCCAGCCCACGCAGGGCAGCATCCTTCCTCCATGAAGACCAGGGAGGGGTCTCAACACTGGGAGCAGCCAGCACCTGCGCCATTTGACATCACAGGAGTCCTGGACTTCCTGCAAGGTTGCTCTGACTTGCAAATTCCCGGGCATGAGGGGGTGTTGAGAGCAAGAAGCTGAGGGCAGGACTTCCTGTACCACCTGTGGCGGGAGCTAAGGAGATGGAGATCCCTGTAGGGGCTCCAGAGAACTATGTGGGTGTCCACCCATGAGGGACGTTTGGATTCTCAGCTTATAAAGAGCATCAAAGTCCTCTCAGCGTCAGCCAGAGAGGCTACCAAAGCCAGCAGATTGGATGGTAATGTCACCCTGTCAACCCAGAGAACATTTGTCCTGACTTCATCCTCAGAGGATGCGGTGCCTGGAAGAGAGAGAGGGAGGGAGAGGAGGAGGAGGAGACCAGGAGGAGGCAGCTGAAGGGTGACCTGCTCTTCGGGAAGGAGAAGAGAGATTTGCACCAAACTCGACAGTGAAGTTTGCATGGCAACAGCACTGAACCTCGAGTACCAAAGTGAGGCTGTTCTAGGAATCAGTGGAGCTGAGAAAGAAATATCGGCTCTGGCCAGGAAGTCATTCAGGATGCAACAGCCTGGAGGAAGGGAGGGTTCCTCCTAGCAGGGCCGGGAGGGGCAGATATTGGAAAAAGGAAGACTGCAGGGTTTCCTGTTCATCGTCCCGGGGAGCTGAAACTTCACAAGAAGCCAATTTCATTTGAATATGTTTGAAGTGAATATGTTCAAATCTCCAAGTTAGCATTTCAGTCTTGTCCGGAAACCTAGGCTGGAGCGCAGCCAGTATTTTCACAGGTGCTTCTTATCAGGGAATAAGAAAGAGGAAGTAGCAAAGCGTTAGCTTGACTGGGCACAAGACACAGTGCTGTTTTTTTTTTCCCTTCCGTGGTCCTAAGTGACAACAAAAGCTATTTTCCCTGATTCACAGCAACCCCAGTTCCAGTTGAAGGAAAATTCCCAAATAGTGGTTGTTTAGTGAGGGCTCATTCACCCTACAAAGATACATTGAATATATATGCAAAAAAATCATGTTTACATTTAAAAACATCCTTTAAACTAAGCCACTTGCTACCAAGCAAATTTCAGGACCTACCATTTCAGTTACTTTGTGGGAAAATTATTGGAATGGGGGATCATTATATCCCAAGTATTCAAAAAGTTCCAATTACCTATTTTTTTTGAAAGTTCATGTAAAATTGTTATGATCTTCGTAATTATTTTTCAGTTATATTTTATTTTTTATGCCTGAGGTTGCAATTTACTCAATAATGCCCTGGCACCCTGAAGACGCTAATGAGCGTGTTCAAAGGTTCAGCGTGGGGCTCCCGGCGTCCTGCGTGGGAGGCCGCACAACCCCGCTCCCCAGGCCCCGCTTACTTGTTTTGGGCATGTGGCCAAGGGGCCCCTTCCTGCGTGGCTTCCTTCCTGTGATCTCTACCTCACAACTAGAGAAGCAAAACCGAAGGAGCCGAACAGCTTTGCCCGGGATCGGGAAACCAAACACCTGCATCGACAAACAAAGCGCGCTATTTGAGAACGTCCCTGAAAGAAGACAAAGGAAATCTCAAAGTCTACTGGAGCAGGAGTCTATAAAGCATTATGTTTACTATTTTTTTAAATTGCCTATGTTTTTATGAATTATAGTACTACCGTAGAAATAATCATTTATCTTTCTAAATGTGGAAGGTTTTGCTTTAGTGTCAATACTTCCATGTTCCCAAATTTCTTGGTTATATTGTTCTATTCTGATGGGAGTAAAACAGTGCAAATGATTTATCATAGATATTAATTTAAAATGTGTCATTTTTTTTCAGTTGCAATTTGCATTACCTTGTAAATATTCAATAGCCCAATAAACATAACCATCTTGCAATATTACCTAATGACACTAATATAATTAGTACTTCTAGAATTCTTGGATTCCATAAAGTCTTCTCATTAAATATGATTTAACAAATTAAAAAAATGAAGTGGATGGTCTCTTATTCTTGTGGCCAGTACAATGTCCACACAGATGGCTTCTTAACATGGTGGGGACCGTGACAATCCATCCCTTGTATTCCTCCAATGTCAAGAGGACAGAGAAGCAAATGGACAAGGTCTTTGAAGACATCGCCTCTCTTTATGCCGTGACTCTGGGCAATAGACAGTCCCTTCTGAAGAGTGGTAGACATGAGTCAACCACCCAAGTTATTCAGTTTGTTTCTTTCTGAGACTTGCCAATTCCCAATGAAAGCTAAAGAGTGTTGTTATAAAACATCAGCGCTTTAGCTAGACTGCTTAATGTCAATGTTGGTCCCATCCACACACACCCCTCCCCACCGCTGTCCACACACGGAAGCACAGGAGAATCTTTTACATCACTGAATCACAGCTGTGGGTCTGCGTGGGTCTGGGCTGGAGGAATCTGGTGTTTACCGTTCTGATGGCAACAGCCTGGGGATCAACTTGCTGTGGAGCTATCCCTTGGGCAACTTACCTTATGCCCAGAAACCAACACCCATTCCAAATTTTGTTTCTTTATCCCTACAAACAAAAACATCAACATCCCAAGATCAGATAAATTTCACTGTTTCCTAAGACTTTACATTCTTGTAATACAGCCTCTGAAAGCCGAGCAGACCAATGAGTCCATGTGAGGATGGTGGAGTGTGCACTGGGTTGAACCGTGTCCCCAGCAAGACGTGCTGAGGTCCTAACCTGTGCCTGTGAATGGGACCTTATTTGGAAATGGGGTTTTTGCAGATGTAAGCAAGTTAAGATTAGGTCATACTGGTCCCTAAATCCAATGAGTCTGTCCTTGTAAGAAAAGGGAAATTTGGACACAGACACACGTGAGGAGTGCACTTGTGAAGACAGGTGAAGATCCGAGTGACGCAGCCACAGACCGAGGAGGGCTAAGGATGACGGCCACCACCCGCAGCTGGAAGAGGCAAGGAGGGATCCGCCCAGAGTCTCAGGGAAGCGCTGCCCTCTTGATACCTTGACTTCTGACTTCCACCTTCCAGAACCATCAGAGAACAAATTTCTATTGTTTTAAGCCACCCATTTTGTGGTACGTACTTTGTTACTGCAGCCCTAGAAAACTAATACAGGTTCCAGCTTTTTCTGTTTGTTTGTTTTGAACGCTGCTCATTCGAATGCACAGATTTCAAAGGTGGCGAAGCTCACTGACATTTTCATTTCTCCTTTGCTGATGCTCGTAAATGGCAGTGAAAATTCTATCCCCTCAGCCCCTTCCTGCAGCCCCTTATTTTATCTTCTCTGGCTCAAGGCTGCGATAGCACACATCTAGAAGGATGAAGAGCACCTGGACCCATGGAGCCCAGTGCACACCTGGATCCCGGCCACTGAACATCCCTGGCACCTGCTTGGCCAACAGCAGAGACATCCAAACACGTCAGGGATTTGCAAACCCAGTATGTACTTCGAGACAGCAATAGGTAATAAAACACACATCACACAAAATTACTTGGAGCCTTTGCTGAAGACATGAGTTAGTGCACGTGCACTGGCCCAGCAGTGACAGGTCCCTCAAAGCTGCTCAGCCTTGGTAAAGTATGGTTAAAAGTTGGAGCCCAGGGCCGGGTGCCGAGATATTGGCCCTGCTCCTCCTGTCGGCTGGCCGAGCTGCAGTGCATCTACGGTACATCGTCCTTGCCTGTCCCGACTCCAGGAACCTCAGCTTAACCACATCCAATTCCCCAGGGTATCAAATTACCACAGTGCCATGAAGGGACTGTGAGAAGCAAGGAGCCTCATTAGAACTAACAACAAAGTGATCTGAGCTCCTCAGAAGTGGGAAGAAGAAAGGCGTATTCTGAATATTTGGTTCTTAAAAACCCCACGCCGAGGTGCCAAGGGAGCAGGCGCTGACTCCGAGTCACCCTGTGATAATTATTAAAGTCATGCTGCACCTCCAGCCCGGCAGCACCCTCTGCATGGCCAGATCCCTGCTGGCCAGCTGTGTACATCTGAGCATCCACAAACCTCTTTCGGAAAGCCAAGCTTTAGCTGTAGTCTGGCCAGGCAAGGGAAAAGTAAATCAATTAAAACAAAACCGCTCTGTGATGACCTCAAAACTGGAAGCGCAGCTCTCCTGTAAAAATCTGTGAAAAGACGCTGGGTTCTTTTAGGATTCTAAACCCCAGGAGACAGAGGCGATCAGAGCACAGAGGAAAATGTAAACCATCCATGGGGGAGAATGGAGAGATGGTGGGAAGAAATGCCCTTCCCAGGCTGACTGCTGACAGCGGGGGATGATTACAGGAACCGAGAGAATGATCCAGTGCTATGATGGGTTGAATGTGGTCCCCCCAGAAAAGGTATGTTGGGGTCCTAACTCCTACTACCTCAGAATGTGACTTTATTATGAGATAGGGTCTTGACAGTGGTAATCGAGTTAAAGTGAGGTCATTAGGGTGGACTTTAATCCAATATGACTGGTGTCATTACAGAAAGAAGAATTTGGGGCACAGACATACTGTAGAGGGAGACAATCGTTTCTACCCCTTTGTGCTCCTGTAACAGAACACCACAGACTGGGTCATTTACAAAGAAAAGACACTTGTTCCTCATCGTTCTGGATCACGGGAAGTTCAAGATCAAGGCGCCAGTGGGTTCACTGTCTGGTGAGGGTCAGGTCTCTGCTTTCTTGAACACCGTGTCCTGCAGAGGGGAGGAATCTTGTGCCCTCCCATGGCAGAAGACAGAAGGGCAGAAAGGGACCAAACTCCCCCTGTCAAACCCTTTTATAACAGAAGTAACTCATTCATGAGGGTGGAGCCCCCATGGCCTAAACACCTCCCGAAAGGGCCAGCTCCCAACACTGTTGCATTGGGGATTAAGTTTCCCACACATGGATTTTGGGGGACCCGTTCAAACCATAGTGATAACATAAAAAGACATAGGCAAAAGATGACCATCTACAAGCCCAGGAGAGAGGCCTGGAGTAGATAGGTCCTTCCCTCCCAGCCCTGAGCAAGACAAGTCTTGATAGTGGACTTCCAGCCTCCAGAACTGTGAGAACATAAATTTCAGTTTTTTAAGCCACCCAGTCTGTGGCAGCTTGTTCATGCAGGCCTAGCAAACTAGTGCAAATGTCATCTCCAAACCTTTGGTTAATTCCATTAACCAGAATGATTCTTCTGTTTACGTTTTTGGGAGAAAAAAAAAATCATAAGAAAACAAATCAACGTGGTCAAGTTGTTCTTTTCTATCTTTCACACTTACCTAGTGCTTGTTCTGCCAGGCATGTTGCAAGCATGTTGTGAATATTAAGTCATGCCTTCCGTGTAAAATCCCTGTGAGGGAGGTATTGTCATCATCGCTAGTCTACAGGTGAGGAAACCAAGGCCTAGAAGGATCAAGGAACTTGCTCGGGGACACACAGATGTGATTCAAACCCAGTGGCAGCTCCAGGGTCAACACCCCTAACCACTTGGACACCCTGCCTCCTTAAACCCCAGCCTTCTGGCCTGTGGGTTTGCAGAGTCTAAGAGCTCCCATCTGCTCAACATTCAACTTGGGGATTTTCAGGGATGCAAGACCCCCTGTCACTCACACAAAAGCCCCTCAGCGGAGGAGCATTTACGCAAATCAAATAGCCCAGTTAAATTGCTAGCATCCAGGTTTCAAAATTAAAACAATAACAAAATCAGCATCCAATGCAAGGGCCTTCTCTGTGCCCCTTTGCCCAGCATGGTAAGAAGGCAACGTCACAGCGGGTCAGGAACTTGAGACTCCAAGTCTGCTCCCTGCCTGGCCACAAACTGCAGGGTAGGCTGAGGACTGCCACAGCCTCCGATGGGAGGCACAGCTGGGCCATCTCCCCTCCCAGCCACACTCGCCCCTGTAGTCCTGAACCCTGACCCACACTTGGCCAGGTGGCTTGGGGATTCCTCCTGCCCTGCAGCTGGTGAGGCAGCTCTACAACGGTGGTGCCATTGATAGACATGACAAAAAGAAAAGCACACATCTAACTTGCTTTCCATCATGGCCAGATCAAAGGCCACTCCCTTTCGCCAGATAAATTATTGAAAGGGATGTGTGCAGCATCCCCAGCGGTCCAGCGTTGAGAAGCTGGAACTTCTGAAGCAATTGCAAAATGTCAACTGACTCACCATGAGATTCTGATGCTCACCTGGGAATGTGAAAGCACATCTCACAAGGCAGTAAGGGCTTCCATCAATTAAAATTAATTTCAGAACCAAAATTAAAACATGGTTGCTGATGGGAAGTAAAAACGTTTGTTGCACAGGCAGGCTTTAAGAATGACTATGGAAGAATGATCACAATGGGAAGTGGACAAGGGGCAAGGAAGGGGTAGGCTGGGTCCTAGGTTTTGGCCCAGGGACTCTTAGGCCACCATTAGAAATCTCTGGCCTCTGACACTGCCCACGTGTAGGGCCAGTTGGGATTCCAAGACTCCTGCTCCCTAGAGCAGGAGTTGGGAGATCTATGAAACTGTAAGGACAGCATTAGGGTGGTATCCTTATTAAAAGAGGAAATTTAGAGATAGATAAGTATGCAGAAAGAGCGCCATGTGAGCATGAAGGCAGAGATTGGGTGATTCATCTAGAAGCCAAGGAAGAGCAAAGATCGCCAGCGAACCTCACAAGATCGCAGCGAACCAGCAGAAGTGAGGACGACACCTGGAACACAGTCTCCTCACAGTCTCAGAAGGAACCAACCCTGCTGACAGCTTGATCTTGGACCTCAAACCTCCAGAGCTGTGACACAATAAATTTCCGCTGTGTAAGCCCTGCAGTCTGCAGTACTTGGTCACAGCAGCCCTAGCAAACTAACACATTTATCTGAGAAACAGCAGCCTTTCCTTTTCTCAACGTGTTACGTGTTCAGTGTTCAACGACAGAAGTGATGGGTAAAAGGAAGAGGGTGGGAGACAGGAACAAGCCGGATGTCTTTATCTGGAAAAGATGGAAGGCACCGGAAAGACCTGGGGGGAGGAGAGGCGAGAAGAGAGGTGAACAGGGAGGAAGAAAGGGGTGCAGAGACATCCACAGAGAGGCATTCAGGGGAAGAGAAAGACGCTGGAAGAGGACCGTAAGGAAGAATTGCTGTGCTGTGTGCAACATCATTTCCTTCTCCCTCCAAGGAAGCCTCAGTAAAGACACTGATCTCCAAGCGTACCCAGGCAGGAGCAGCTGTGTCGGATGGGTGTGAGCTCGTGAGAGAGTGTGCGTGTGCACATGAACATCACGCAGTGGGAGACTAGCCCTACCCCAAGTACATGCCAAGAACACAGCTACAAAGATAGCTCCTTCCACCTCCTCTGTGCACAGACCCAGCTTCCTGCACACCCGGCCCTCATCTGGGTACCACAGCTACAGAAGTCAATGCCTTCGATGGGAATACTGGTAAAAAGAATGAGGAACTCTTAAAAATGTTTAAGGGGCAAAATAGGAGAAATGGGGTAAGAGGTGAAGGAGAGAGGAAAATTTAGTACCTCAGGTTTGCCAGAAGAATGATGGCTTCGTGAAATGATGTATTGCTGGGGTGGGAGGATTTTAGCAAGAGAAAACTGTGTTTGGCCATATTTGTTGGAGGGGTCCAGGTGTCTCCAGAGCCAGAAGGCAGCTGGAGTTTGCATCAGAGTTTGGAGCAGAGGGGAGAGGTCCAGGCTAGAGACGGAGCTTGAGGTCAACAATGTAGAGGCGGCATTTGAAGCCACAGGAATGAACGGATGGCATCGTCCTGAGAAGCAGATGGAACGGAAGAGGACAGGTAACACGTTAACACGTGATGGGGAAAAGGATGGGGTGGAAAGAGAGTAAATGGGATGTGAGGAGACCCAGGAGAGTCGAGTGTTCCGGTAGCTGGGTGAGAGAGTTTCCAAAGGACAGTGAAAGTCAACACAGAGGCCAAGAGGGAAAAAGGAGGGAAAATATCCTCTGGATACAGCAGTGTTTGGACCACTGGGAAGCTTGACTTCAGTCAGGGGGACATTCAGGAGCCAGATGACAGCGGGCTGAGACACAAGTGTGATGTGACTAAAACATCTGGAGGGGCCCAAATATTGTGGGAGTGCTAGGCTTTTATTTCATGTCTAAATGAAAATTCAGATCAAATTAGATCCGGATTCGTGTTTCATGATCTCCAGACTATTTAAGGAGCTTGACACACAGCTGCCGAACTTCCAGCTGTGACTGTTTTTGTCTGGTTTTTTTCTTTGTCTGTTTGTTTGTTTGATGGAGGAGTCTCCCTCCCCTGCCCACACACACACACACAGAGTCCTTTTTCCCTACAGCTGTTCTTATTGTTAAGAGGAGTTTCAATGTCAAAGTGAAGTAGTTGTCTTAGTCCATTTTCTGTAGCTTATAGCAGAATACCAGAAACTGGGTAATTTACAAGAAACAAAATTTCTTTCTTGCAATTGTGGAGGCTGCTAAGTCCAAGGTCAAGGGAGTGAATCTGGTGGTGGTCTTCTTGCTGGTGGGGACTCTCAGCCGATTTCCACGGTGACACAGGGTATCCTGTGGTGAGGGGGCTGAGCATGTTAGTTCAGGTCTGTCTTTCTCCCCTTACAAACACTCTAATTTCCACTTCCATGATAACCCTTTAATCTGTTAATCTATGAATGCATTAATCCATTTGTGAGGGCTGAGCCCTCATGATTCAATCACCTCTTAAAGGTTGTACCTCTCTTAATCCCACATTGGGGATTAAGTCTCAGAATGAGTGTTGGAGAGAACAAACATGCAACTACAGTAGTAGTAAATTTGGGGAGCACAGATTACCATGAAGGAAGTGTGGATGAGAAGGATAGAAGTTGGACACAGAGAGATGGGCATAAAGGAAGGATTTTTAAGGTGTAAGAGTTTGATCTTGCAAATAGACCTTTGGAATTTGGGCATGGGGGAGGAGCATGAGTGGACAGGCTGAGAACAGGGTCAACACTTCATGTCCACAAAACAGACTGTACTGTGACCCTCTACATGTGCTGAGAATATCACTCTCTTGTTCTATCAATGCTGGGAAAACCACAGTGCAGTCCATCTGCCATACCTGGATGAATTAACAAATCTCTGAGAACAGAGGACACTGTGCATGTCACCCAGTCCCCCTAAGAACTAAAGCCAAGGCTCCCAGCTGAGATGCTCTCTAGCACTGGCCCAGCTGGCATCCAAGGACTGGTCACTGCAGGGTACAGAGGCCTCACTTTTAGCCTTAATCCTGAAGACACCCCAGTTCCAGAGGTCTCCATGCGACTGGCTGAGGCATCTCTTGCAATGGCATCTCAGCTCAACATCTCCCTCTGCCCAGACCTGCCTCCTTCCCTTCCTTGAAGGTGTTCCCAAAAATACACCCCAACAAGCCTCCTGCACTCCACCTCCTCTTAGGCCTTGCTATGTGTCCCCAAAAAATCCACATGTTGAAATCTAATCCCCATTGTGGTGGTATTAGGAGGTGGGACTTTGGGGAGGTGATTAGGTGGTGAGGATGAAGCCCTCATGAATGGCATTAGTGCCCCTGTAAAAGAGAACCCAGAGAGCTCCCTCTCCCCATCTGCTGCATGAGGACACAGCAAGAGGGCACCATCTATAAACCAGGAAGCAGCCAGCCCTTGCCAGACACTGAATCTGTGAGTGCCTTGATCTTGGACTTGCCAGCCCTTGCCAGACACCGAATCTGTGAGTGCCTTGATCTTGGACTTCCCAGCCCCCAGAATTGTGAGAAATAAATGTCCCTTGTTTAGAAGCTACTCAGTTGATGGCACTTGGTTATAGCAGCCCAAATGAACTAAGGCAGGCCAGCTTCCGGGGACTTTTTTAGATGCTAAATCATAATGATCTCAGTAGGAAGAGAGAAGATTGGTGAATTGTAGAAGAATGGAATCAGGACATTCATTTTACAGCACTGTTTTTTTCTCCCCAAAAGTTCAGATATAAAAAAGAAATGAGAAAATAACACTAATTCCTGAGGGAACCCTGACGAAGGAATGACTGTGTTAGCAGGTTGGATGAGCAAGCTGTCGGCTATGCAAATGGTTTCTTTGTTCAGAAAGCATTTGGTGTGCCAGGTCTGCGCTGGGTGCAGCAGGTGGGCTCGGGGCTGGGTCAGGGGCCTGCCCTCCAGGATTCACAGGCTACTGGGCATCCTGGTCGGAGAGGTTGCGGGGAAGCTCAATACTTCTAGAGCCTTTCACATACCCTGCACAGTCTCCTGCCAGTCCTGATGCTCCCATGAGGGGAAGCTATTCTCCCTTGGCAGAGACAGAGGCAGGATCTTGCAAGGTGACCATGGTTGGTTTGTCACACACTCATAACCCAGTGCCAGCCATGAGCAATGGAGGTGCCACTCTGGGCACTCTGGGAGTGGGTGTCTGTTATTACATGCTGAAGAAAGCACTGGGCCAACAAGTGGACCAGGAGGGCTCTAGTCTTGGCTCAGCCACTGAGGACTGTGTCCCCGCACACCGGGGCAGACATTGTGCCTCACTTGGGACCTTGCTTTTCTGACTGATGGCATGAGGCGTCTGGGCTAGAGAATCATTCCTTTACTTACTGATTGTATGTGGGGTTTCAAAGGGTTTTAACTACGGAGGTGCAGGGGTGCCCTGGTGATCTCCCAGAACCCCCTTCAGGGCCGAGGCCTGGGACTGCTGGCGCCTTTTCCTCAAAGAAGCCAGCTCACCAGCACCCCTCATCCAGGTCCAGGGCAGCCTGCACCTGGCGCTGGGCCTGCACAGGGTGGGGTGGACCCAGCTGCTTTGCCTCGAGGGGCCACCTCTAGCACCACCGCAGCCAGGGCTCACCCTCTCTCTCCACCTGGGTCACCCCACAGGTGCTTGTCTCTACTCAGTGTCTGGACCGCTGCACCCCCTGCCCCAAGGAAGACGCCCCTCCAATGGGAACGGCAGTTCTGCAGAGAGGAGTGGAAAGGAGGGACACAGGGCAGGGGCTGGTGGGGGCATGGCCAGGTGATGCGAGCTTCTCCCACAGGGAGGAAGGGAGGCAGCGGCACCATCGCCCACTGTCACCCATAAGCAAGAGCAGGTGGCGCAAGGTGACATTTTCTTGCACAAGCAGGATACTTGTGGGAGCTCAGGGCTCTCCTGCCTGGGTGTGCTGTGAGCCACCGCGGCTTCCTGGGCTGGAGCTCGGGGACATGTTGTCACCGCCTGGACGTGGGAGGAAGGAAGCCGGGGTGGATGGGGGGCTTTGCCAGTGGCCTCCAAGGCCCCTGCCCCCAGCCCCTCTGCCCCCTCCTTTCCCTCAGAGCTGATCCCTTCCTACCCGAGGGGCTCAGGGCCCACCGACTCTACCTGCCAGGTCAGAGACCAGGCCTGCAGGGTCACAGCTCTGCAGGGGAGTTCCCAGACTGTTCTGCAGCACAGCCCTCCCTCAGCACTGCCTTCCCACTGCACCCGAGCATGGCGCTGCTGCTTAGCAGGTTGGCCAGAGGAATCAGAGGCTGCCTCCAGAAGCAAACGGCGAGAAAGGGCCACGTCAGGTGTCTGCCAGCACGTGGGGGCGTCAGACGTGGCAATCTCAGGGGCCCAGGCCTGTCCGCCGCAGAGGCCCTCCGGAGAAGCGGGTGGGGCCGCGTCCTCGTCCGTGGATGGCCGTCTCTGCCTGCACCAGGCAGCTCCATGCCGAGAGTTAAGCAAACCTGCCCCAAAGTCTTCTCTGCCACACCCAGTTCCTTCTCCAGTATTCCAGTTGTACCTCATCCTTCAAGCTCAAGGTCGATAAAATTGTACCGGATGCCCATGGGCTGCCCCAGTGGATCCTAATGATGATCTAGGTATCTGACATGTGTGTGCGTGTGTGTGTATGTGCAAAGTGTGGGGGTGGGGGGTGCCTAGTGCATAAGTCTGTGGTATGTGAGTGCGTGTGTGTGTGTGCGAGTGTCTGATATGTGTGTTTGTGTTGACTATGAGTGTGTGTGGTCTATGGTGTGCGGTATGTATGTATGTGTGTTTGGTGTGTGTACGTGTGGGCAATGTCTGTTGTATATGTGTCTGCTATTGAGTGTAAGTGTGTGTGTGTGTGTGTGTGTGTGTGGTGTGTAGGGTGGTGTGGGGGACTACAGGAGGTGTCTGGTGTGTGTGTAATTGGTGTGTGAGTGTGTAAGCATGTGTGTGTGGTGTGCACAGTGTGGGGTGTCTAGTGTGTGAGTGTGTGCGTTTGTGTGTGTGTGTGGTATATGTAGTGTTGGGTGTGTGCATGTGTGTGCTGTGTCTACAGAGGAGCCCTCAGAGCTGTGTCTGGGAAGGTCAGAGTGACCCTGACAGTGGGACAATGTGACATCCTGCTGAAGGGCTGGACTGTGCATCATGGTCCCACTGAGAAGGGGTCCGAGTAGAGGCCTGTGGCCCCGCAGATGCTCGGAGACCCTGGGGGTTGGGGGAGGACGGGGTGATGATCCCATCTGGAGACGGGCAGAGCTTCCTGGGGCCGTGTGAATGACATGTTGGGGGTTTGACTGGGAGAGGCTGTGAGAGACATCTGGGAGACAGGGTGAAAAAATGCAAGAAAAACACCAATCCACCACCGAGTAGGGGAGGGCGCAGTTAGGTCGCAGTGACACAGTGTCGCAGAGAGCATGGATCAGGAGCAGGGTTCTTACCTTGGAGACGAGAGAAATAGCCCCGGACTGAAAACCTGAGTTAAGACTGGACTTGAACCTTACTGCCAGTATCTATTCACTACAATCCTGGACTTCACCACTATGCTTTTTGTGCTTCACATTTCCACAGTGAGACACTAACACTAATAGGTCAAACCTCAAAAGATGACTTACAGATAATTAAATAAAATAGTACGAGTAAAGTGCCTGGCCCAATGCCCAGGGCAAGGTAAGCCCTCGTGGAACGTTAGCTACTGTCTCAGGAGAGGAGCACCGAGGAGCACTCCAAGACCTGACAAAAATCTACATGCTCTCCCCGGAAAAGTGCACCCCATGCCGGCATGCACACACATAGACACACACATGCAATATTGCATACAGCTTCCTGGGACCTGTGGGCTCCCTGTGGCCATCCCTGGATTCCATTAAATGCCCCTAGATGCAGGCTGCGAAGTTCTTGTCTCCATGGAGGTGTCCTACAGGCATTTGGAAATGTGGGTGTGGATTTCCAGGGAACAGTCAGGGCCAGAGAAGTGAACGCGGGCGTCTCTGGCATGTTTCTGTCCAAGCTTGCGAGCACTGAAGACATCTCCCAGGGAAGCGGGGATGCTAGCGGCACAGCAGGCTGGGGAGGGCACCTGGGAGGTGCCCACAGGCCAGGCCAGGGGGACAGGGCCAGCAGAGCAAAGAAGCCCCCAACACTAGAGAACTAGATCCAGCCCTGGACCACTGAAATTTTAATCGCAGCTGGGTAATGTCTTAGGAACCCAAACCAACATGACGGAAGTCCATATGCAATCATTTTAAATTTCATTGAGCTACATTTCACCATAAAATCCTTCTGTTGTATTTAGAGGCAGGGTTTTTTTCCTAGCTTGTTTCTCCAGCTGTTCAATTTAAATTTGTCCCTTTGTGTAAAACTGTATTTCCCAAACCAAAATCATGCTACACATTTAGAAATAAGATTATTTTTATGGCTTATGAATTTATGTATGAGAAGTTTTACAAGCATACCAAAAAAAATAACATTTAGTTATGTGCATTCCACAAATTGACTTTATTGAAGGGAACAAAATTAGATGAAACCACAGGGATTCTGGAAAATCTCACCCTCAGATTTGAGAATTTCCGGTGGGTACCACCAGTGGGCAGAGAGCAGTGGCCCAATACATGTCAGTTTCTCTTACTCCTTCAGTTTCAGAGAACAAAGGGGATGGAGGGAAGGAAGGAAGGAAGGAAGGAAGGAAGGAAGGAAGGAAGGGAGGGAGGGAGGGAGGGGAGGGATGGGGAGGAGGGGGAAGGGAGGTGACGGCAGAAGTTGACGGGCAGGAAGTGATTAGCAGAAGGTGCGAGGTGGTGGCATCTGGTGACCTGGGCTTCTACTCTTTTAGGTGTTGGGATTTACAGGGCTCCCACTCGCCGAGTCTCATGGTAGCTAGTGTACATGGGCATTTAGTTTTGTTATCCTAGTTGCTCTGGGTATTTCTTAGGGGAATTTAGGAAGCTTTCAAAGCCATGCTGCTGCCTCCTTCTTTCTCTTGGATGTTTTCATCCTTAGACATTTTAAGCATCATTTAGTAATGGAAACAAGTACCACTGTCAATGAGAAATCCCCTGTGGCCCGTCCTGGTAAGCACCACATTGAAACTTGCAGAAAATCTGGGGGAAACTGCTGGACCACTCTTTCCAGAACCGCTGCATCACCAGTGGTGCAGAGAACATGGTGTTGATAATCAGACACAGACGACTAAGTACAATGTGGTTTCAGTCCTGGATCTGAATCTGAGATTGAGGATAAACTCCCTAATACAGTCTGTGAGTCTGTGTCATGACTCCTCAGACAATGGTGAGCAATGATTTGCCTCCCATCCTTGGGAAGAGGAATCCTGTCTTAAGCATCTTTTAATCCCCGGCATAAAACAGAGTTCCTGACACATAGATCCCTTTTTGTTTAAGAGACAGGGTCTCACTATGTTGTCCAGGCTGTACTTGAACTCCTGGGCTCAAGCAATCCTTCTGCCTCTGCCTCCTAAGTAGCTGCTATTTTTTTTAAAAAATGTATTAATTAAGGGAACGATGATGCTTTACGTTCTGGTATCCTGACTTTCAGTCCTGGTGGTCTTATTTAAGATTGCAACACTTGGTTAGAAAGGAAAAAAAAAAAAAAAGCAGAGAAACTCTCAGGAAAATCGCTGTCTTCATGCAGGCTCCGTAAGGAGAGACTGACATGCAACAGGCTGATTTTAAGGGAAGATGCTAGGTCATGACCAGTTTCTTACGGTCTTGATAGAAAATAAATGGGCTGTCTTTTCTCCTCGAGAATCCTTTACTATTGCCCCGTCCTAGTGTGCAAAAAGTATGGCTGTCCCTCGCCCAGCCAGCTTTGACGTCTACACACTCAGTAGAGCCAGGAGCAATTGTTCTGCTCTCCGCAGCCGTGACCCACTGGAGATTGACTGTGACATCCACAAGGCCTTGTTCTCGTCGGAAGGACCCAGTTGAAGGTGTCATAAGTATTCAACTGTTTACACTTAATCTAAGCTTTCCATGTTGTTAACCGAGTAACAGTAACTGGGAAACAGCACGGACTGGTTGAACAAAGCTGGTAACTGCATTTGGAAGGCGTTTGAATGCTCAGCAGACGTAGGTGCCCTCCGGCTGGCGCAGGTGAAGGAAAAAAGACAGCTTTCTTTAATTTCCTTAATGATGTGGCAATAGTTGTGCTTTTACTAGTCAAGAATCAACATAAATTAGTTGCCTATAACAACGGCCAGCCATTAGAATTGATTCTTGGTCACTATGTAGTTAGTTTCCTAAATGAAATATACCTATTAGCATGAATACTCAAATGGCACCACAGGCCATTAAAACTCCATTTGTTCTATAAATAGAGCCCTTGATGATTTTGGAACCAGCTTCTCTTAAGTAGCATTCATAAAAGAAACTTCTAGATTCTTCAAAGTCAGACTTTTGAGCTCAAAATAAGAGACAGGATTGTATCCGTTTGCTGGAAGAGTTATGCTGTAGAGCTGGGAATTTCATCTCTAATTCTTCTTGATTTCCCCAGGTCCTTAGACTTCTGAACTGTATAATAAATTTGAACTTTACAATAGAAGTCAATGGAGCCTGGACCAAACTATTAATATTTGTTTCCTGGGATTTAATGGAGTGGTCACTTGGAGATGGGCTGGGACCACCGGGATGTTTCTCAAACTCCGCCAAGATTTTTATAGCTCTGAAACGTTATTTCTGCCAGCAGAAGCTCCATGCTGCGGCAGGCTTAAAAGAAATTCACTGCCTGCCAGCAAGTTCAGAATGTAAAAAGATTGAACAAGAAAAATTAAACTTGGAAACCCCTGGAGAAAGGAAAATAGATTTCCCAAGTGAACCACAAGGCCATAACCATTCGTTTCTTTTCATCTTACCTCGGACAAATGTAATCTGGTTATTTTGTTCTTGGAGGACCTTGCCTAGAAAAAGTGGGAAGAAAGAAGAAAGACGAGGTGCTAAGGCTGCCAGAAAAGGAACATGGGTTAACCTCAAGGCACTCCTGCCTGGGACCCTGGAAGGAGAACATCCCTTATAGCCAATATGGGGACTAATAAAATGTATGGGACATTAGCCATTCCCCTCAAGCAATCGTGAAGGTGTGCATGATTATGAAGGAAGGAGCAGTGCCTGCACTCCTTCTCCAACCATCGCAATTTAGAATGCGGCCATGCACCTGCTGCCCCAACTCTAGCAGCCTTTCATCTTCTTAACTGCATGCAAATAAACTACTGTTTTCTCAAAAAGAGCCATAAAGAGGTTTCATGCTGAGATATTTCAAAGGAACCAGCCACATGATCATCACTACCGTGGAATGTCTGGTATGTCATGCTACTTCCTAATGCTGAATCCGTGTTGAAGATATGACTGTCCACACGTGACAGATGAGAAACTGAAGCTAAGAGGAGCGACTTTCCCCAGTTCAAGAAAATGAGCTGTGTTGGAGCTCCACCCAGTCTGGCTCCAAAGACAAGGGTCTCTTTTCTTGGGAAATATGATCCACTGTCCTGAAAAAAAGAACATAATAACGATATTATTGAATGGTTATTTGGTTGTTTTCTCACGAGGGAAGATGGCATCCAGGTGAGTGAGCATCTAACACGTGAACTGCAGGGGTAACGTGAGCCTAAAGGATTTGTTGGGAGAGCTCCACCCACCCACTAGACGTCTGCTGCTCAGAGTCGTCCAACTCTGCCTGTCCAGCAGGGAGCCTCGAACCTGTCCACCCTGCTCTCCATGCAGCTGGCCTGCTCTCCCCGGCCCTGACTTTTGCCACGGCCGCCTCCTTGTCCCCACCACCAGGTACATTACTAAGTTCTGCAGAGCCTGCCCCAAAAATGCTACAGAACTCCCTACACCACTACTTCAGGTTCAGACCCATGCACCACAGAATTTGATTGTAGAATCTGAAATTAAGGATCCAGAAAGGAAAGAACATCTGAAAGCAAATGTAAATATATTTATATTCACTAATGTAGAACAACAAAACTTCCCATTGTCAACGACATGTAGACATTTTAAATTAGCAATGTTGTTTACAGGGAGATTTTTTTCCATTTATTTTCCATTGCTTGCTAGGGAATTCTTAAGCTCTCTGTCTGGCCCAGGTCCCATGAGCTGCTTTCAACCTCACTTTGCTTTGCTGCAGCTCTTCTTCCAGCGGTTCATTCTGATGCCTTGCCCGGCTGCTCAAGGACGTCTGACCACAGGGCTCAGTTCTAACCTCCACATGGCTCCGCAGCCCCAGTGACACTAAATGACATGAGTATTTGAGATACTTTGGAATATTTCCTTGATGATAGCAGAACAGGCATCTCTCAAATCTTCCACGTTTCTAGGCCACAGCCCCTGCCCTGGAACCCTCTCACCCACACCCCCACACCTGCCCCGTGAGGGTGGATTGAAGGTCTTTTCCATCTCCCAAGGCTTTCAGTGCAAAACTATGTATTTTCACTTTGACTGGTTTTCAAAAATTACTCACAGGAGCAACTCCTATTTTATAGGTCCCAGAAGTGAGATGCTCCCAGACGGCGGAGCAAAGGTATCTGCACTTACATTCACACAGGGGGAACACGGGTTGGGAAGAGGACCCCAAGGCCACAAGTCCTTCTCTTCTTCTCCTTGGTGGCCCTACCCATGACATCCCTCCCTAATGTGGTCACATCACCCCTCTCATCCTTGTTCCCTCTCTTGGGTCCTGCTGAGCTGCAATCAATTCCCACAGGGCAGCCAGATACTCACTCTACCCCAACCCTGCCCCATTCCTCCCTGCTCAAAACCTCACGTGGCCCCACATCCCTCCCTGGCATAGCTCTCCACACTGTCTGTCCCAAGACACCTGAGGGACATACCCACAACAAAGATTCTCACCAAGCCAAGGCCAGAGCCTTAGGGAAGGGAGGAAGAATGTACACATTTTCCAATGGCAGGAGTGGTCAAATCTCTAGGGCTCATGTGAATTTTGACCTTCCCTCCCTTCAGTAATGTCTACATTCTTTTCCCATCCCGTAACTCCAGGACCCAGGCTCACAACCACTGGACTAGGATATATTTCAAATTCTTATCTGTGGTCTACAATATCCTTCATGCTCTGACCTGTCCTAGCTCTCCAGCCCTCACCCTCCCAGGGCCTCGGCCCCCTGCACCAGTGCCTGCCTGGGTCGGCACCGAGCACAAAGTAGGAATTTGGTAAGTGGGACCATTTCTATCATGAATAGAACGACTCCTGCAAAAGTGTGTGGCTGCCTATGCAGGGGCCAGGCGCCATGCGAAGTGTTTCGTGTCCATTACCCCACAGTAGCCTTGCATATGTCCAATTACTCCCAAGTTACATAAGGAGAAACTGAGGCTCAGAGAAGTGAAAATGACTTAGTGGCAGAGACAGCTTCAGATCTGAGTGCGTCTGCCTCCACATCCACACTCCTTCTGTCACCATGAGAACTAACATTGACTGGGGGCTTTGTTCATCCCAGGCAGGGTTCCAGTGACTTTTATGCATCAACTTATTCCTGACATCACCTTATAAAATGGATGTTATTATCATCCCTCTTTAATAGGTAGGGAAAGGCAGGGAGAGGGTACGTAACTTCAGCACGCACAACTGGGCAAGTGACTTGACTCCCTCCAGACTGACTCTGGAGCCTGCTATGGTAACTAGGTACTGTCTAAGGTTTAAATTAAGGCCAAATATGTGTTTCTTTGACAGCTGGCAAAATCAGAAGGGCTCAGTGGCCTAACCACAAGCCTCCCTACCCACTCTGCTCCTGCAGATAAGGTTCCCTAGCCAAACAGCCCTCCTTATCAAGGGACCTGAGTAGGGAGTGGCAGTCCCTGCCAGCCTGAGGAATTACTCAAATGAGCCAGACACATCCTCCCACAGAAACCAGGAGACACTGCACTCTCTTGTTACTACACAGCCTGCCTCCCAGGGCCCCTGGTCACCCACTCTGTCCTTGAGTGTCCCTGCATGGCAGCGTCCTCCTCCCTTGGGCTATGAGTACGTGCGAGATGGCTGTCAATCTCCACTGTCCAGTGTCAGGTGCGGAGTCCTTAGCCATGTCCATAACCCTAAGGTGTGAATCCCTCCCTCACCAACAGGGTGAACAGGAGTCACTTAAAGCCTTGGGGAGAAACAAGATAATAATAGTCAAAAAAAGATCCTAAAGATTCACTTTTGAACAAAATGCATATAAAGCAAGCCTGATGGTCACCATTCATTCCTTCACTTTTCACATATTTACTGAGCACCTGCTACATGTCAGACATGTCCCTGCAACAGGGACTGGAGTCCCACAGTGAACACGGCAGACAAGGCCCCTGACCTCACAGGGGCGAGGGAGAGGGTGAGCAAGGAAACAAACAAATACGTACCTTGACGGCAGGTTGTGCCCTCCCCGCACCAAGCCCAGGGTCCAACCGAAGATTCCCAATGAGAATTACAGGCGCCCAGAAGACGGATATGATACCAGCTGGGCTGCCATCTTCATTGACTTCCGGTAGCAGGAAAATTCTGGAAGGCGGCCTAACAAGAGCAAAGTTTGCCTTCCTCGCTCGCTTTGTTCCAGAGCCTCCGTTTGCTCCTTCGCTCCATGTCCCCCTTGGTTGGGCCTGTTCCCTGTGCTCTGCCGTTCTGTGGCCCCGCACGTCCCCTGTGCCTCTCCCAACCTCCCCCGCACTGCAGCCTCTGCTGTCTCCTCATCAGTCCCCGCCAGCCCTCCCGGCGGGCCTGCAGTGGGGGTCCACACACATGGCTTGAGGGACAAGAGGTCACTTCTGACCACAGAGATCTTCCCCCATCAACTCTTTAGGGAGCCAAAATGCCCTTATTGAGGCTAATTCTTTTGGATTTGTACTTTTAAAATCCCTTAAGTGTGAAATTGTTTGAGTAGTACTATCTAATTCAAGGATTTATCCTCAAGTCCCAATTTTTATAGGCAAATATGGAGAATTCCAGAGGGCCACCCCATAGCTACCATGCAGGGAATTCCAAAGCATTATCCCCAGGGGAGGGAAAGGGGTCAGGTCAACACAGAGTGAGGCTCTTGCTGATATAGGCTTTGACTTTCTGATAGATGCCTCCTGGAAACTGAGTTACAGCAATGTAGTGGCCCTCCTCTGTTGTGTATTGGGGTTTGAGGGTTGAATTGTGCCCTCCCCTGTTAGGCTGGGTTTTGAGAGACAGAGAGCTGTCCTGGTTCTTTGGCTCCTTGCTTGGAAGAATCACAAGCAGGGCCAGGTGCCACAGAGTGATGACAGACTCTAAGCACTGCCACACAAACAGCTTTTGTCGCACAGTGAAAGTAAGCTCCAGAGAGAGGAACAGGTCTGTCCCCACGGGTGGAGAAGACCCTGAAGACAGAGTATAGAAAGTATAGCACACTCTCTAGGTCAGTAGAGAGTGGACTGCTCCAATAAGGAACAGCGTCATCCCAGGATTAGGGTATGTCCTTTAAGCTAATCCCTAATAACAGGCTAAGCTGGGGGTGGGATGTTCATATATTTTGGGGGAAGTGGGTAGAGATCCCCAGAATCATGTACCCTCCCATTTTCTGTCCTCCAGAACTGTCACAGCTCTAGGGGGTGTGGGTTTTACTATGCTAATGAGGGAAAGTAGGTGAAAAATTCACCTTGGGTCATAATCTCCACTTTCTGCACCTGCTCCTGGTTGGGAAAAGCCCCTAATCTCAAGTGGCTGCTGCTGTGTTTTCTACTCCTTATCCTCATTGCTCCATGACACCTGTATACTCTCACCCCTACCTAATACTCCCAAAAGATATGTTTACTTGGAACCTGGGAGTGGGATCTTCTTTGGGAAAAGGGTCTTTGCAGATGTAGTTAAGACGACTATCTTGAGATGGCATCATCCCAGATTATCCGGGTGCGCCCTAAATCCAATGACACCTTTCCTTGTAAGAGAAAGTTTGAGGGCAATTTGAGACACAGACAGAGGAGAAGGCAATGTGAAAACAGAGGCAGGGGATGGAATGATGTGTCTACAAACCGAGGAACACTGAGGATGGCAGCAACACCAGCAGTCAGGGGACAGGTGTGGTGCAGACCCTCCCGTTCAGCCTCTGGAGCGAGCGTGGCTCTGCCCACAGCTTGATTTTGGACTTCTAGCCTCCAGAACCATGAGAATAAATCTGTGTGGTTTCAATCCACCCAGTTTGTGGTCCTTTGTATGGCAGCCCCAGAAAACTCAAACACGGGGTGAGGACAGCCACCACTGACCTCCCATGAACTCTTTAGGAAACCCGCATGCCGTTCCTTGACATGAATCTTTGTGGATCTTGAAAGGTTTTCCATTTTCAGAAGATGCGTATTAAAATGTGGTAACAAACCATTAAAAAGCTGAGTGGATATTCATTTTCCAAACAAGACAGCTAGCAAAATAGGAAGAAGCTAGAGGCATGGGACTCCATTTAGATGTCTGTAGGGAGCCCCAGAGCCCAAGGTGGAGGTCAGGGCCTAACAAGGAGGGGGGAGGTGTCCGCAGAGGTCACCTGCTGAACTTTTGCGTATCTAACAAACACACATGCGCACATGCACGCACACACTCTTAATAGGGCAAATTATTTGAAACCCCAAACCGGGCCTTCCATTCTCCCGAAGAGCCGCCCGCGCCTTTATTGACTCACAGGAGCCACGGCTCTTTGATGCGCAGCTGATGCTCGGAGCGCAGCTGCGGCTCCCGGAGACGCCTGCGGAGGCCGCAGGCCGCTGTCAGGCTTCCCTAATTAGATGCTCTGAAACACGGATCTCCTACTTACGGCTGCGGCTGCCTCTTTTCTGCGAAACCGCCGTACACATTCAGTTCAGCGGGCACTTTTGTTTATCCACAGACCATCAACAGAAGTTAGCTGAAATAATTTAAAGAGGCGGTTATGTGCTTCTGGCAAAAAAAGTGAAAAATGTTAAAAATCAGCGTTTCATGGCTCTTAGCTAGCTGGAGCCAAAAATATGCCGGGCTGCAGTCTGGAGTCTGGCTTCCTTCTGTCTGAAGCTGACTGTGTGTGCTTTCCAGCCACGGCAGGACCCCGGGGAGGCCTGTTGGGTCAGGAGGGCTTTGGATGAGGGGCCTGGCACCAAGAGCAGCTCCTACACGTGCCTCAGTGGGCCACTCCGAGGTGGGGGCGATGCAGGGCTGAGGAGAAGCCGACCCTCTCCTGGGAAAGGTAGTAAAGGTATCTGGGGCTTTTTAAAAGGGGTGGCCCCGGGCTAGAGGTGGCCATGAACAGGGAATATTCCATGGTCTGTGCCTTTGGCCAGGTGTGGGATGGTGGGGCAAGCCTCAGGCCATCTGCACTCGTATGTCTGGCGTTTCCTGGCATTTCTGGCGTTTTCTCGCAGAAAGCAGAGGCAGGCAACAGACCCATGGGTAAGTGGAACATTCTAGAAGCCCCACACAGCCAAATATGCTGTTGGATAAAAACACACACACTAAACAAAAACGAATCTGAATATTTGCATAGATATTGGTGAATGAGAGCGACAGCACTACCTCCCTCCCCAGTCAAAATAGATTCTTGGAAAGAAGCTCATGGGCCAGGCTGCGGTGAGGAGAGGGATGCCCAGGGAGGTCAAGAACCGAGGGGGCGTGTGCGCCTGAAGGACTGCCGGGCCGGCACGGGTAGTCAGAGTCTACGTGGAGTCCACTGCTACTGCTACCGATCCTTCTGCTCGCCTTGGAAAGGCCAGAGGGCAAGCGTTACTCGAGGACTCGGCAAGAGACTCCATAGCAACACGATTTTCAGGGACTGGCGAAGTCGAACCCAGCTTATCCTCCTGCATCTCTGGGAACTCTTTGTGAACCTTTGTGTGTCTCGAAGGCTAATCTGTTTCCCAGGGCAGAGGCCCTGACCCACAGAGAAGCAGCTTCCGTGTCAAAGCCTCAGGGAGACGTCAAAAGTCGGGGCAAGTACTCTGCTACAAAAGAAGGGTAGAAAACCCCTGCTGCTATGAGAAAGAAAGAAATCACGGCTTCCAACCCCTTAAATGAAGGCGCATTTGACAAATTAACTTTGAACTTGATTTTTCAGAGGCGCTTGGCGTCCAATAATTAAAAGGTAATCTGCCCCGGTTATGCCAGGCCGCAGCAAAGGTCTGCGCTTAAAAGGCTTCCTCGGCATTGCGAGTATTTTGTTTGCACCGGATAAAAGCTGCTTTAGAACACAAAGGTCATAATTTCCGTGGTTTGTCTTTTCAAGGGATGCATGCTGGCTGTCTTTTAACGGAAGCCATCCAGAACAGATTGTGCAAAAAACCTCTATGGCTGAACTGATGACGGTGACTTTGAGAGGACCCTCTCCCTAAATTATCAGTAAAACGCTACCATCTTTGATGATAACCAGGAAAATCTACTTGGGTTTCCTCCTCTGCTCAGTATAACAGCAGCCGTTTTTGGTGGGCCTGCTAAGTGCTGGGCACTGTCCCTGCATACTCTCCAAACTTTACCGCAAACCTGGGAGATGGATATTGTTTTCCCCTACTCTACAGAGCATACAGTGAGACGTAGAGATGGCGATTTACTAACTTAGTTTCAGAGGCAACACCGGAAACCAGACTCCTACAGCTCCTACACTCTGGGAGTGTTGGGCACAGAATTCTTCCTTAAAGCCAGTGGGATTGTCCCCAAGTGCTGAAGTTAGGTCTGGTGGAGAGTCATTCAACTCAACGCAATTAGCCAGGCACTGAATATTAGCAAATAACAACAGTTTTTAAAAGAATAAAAACGAGTCTTTGGCCGCAATGAGCTCAGAGCACTTTAGAAGGTCAGGGCTCCTCAGTGCTCCTGAGTCACTTTCGGTATCATCTGGGCAGGCGGCAGTGTCAGGAACCAGCGCTGAAAGTAGATGGAAGTGAAGTGGTTGGTTCTCAGCACCCAACATGAGCTGTGGAGTCAGAAAGCGCTGAGTTCAAGTCCTAACGCCAAGCCTCGATTTTCTCATCTGAAAATTGGGATAATAATAGTAACTATCTCAAGGAGTTATGAGTATTAAATGCATTAGTGACTAGGAAATAATGCATTTAAAGCATTTAGCTTGGTGCTCAACATGTAAGTGTTTGTTTAAGGAATGCCAGTTATCTCTACTGTGGTCAGGACTGGCCAGCTCGGGACTGTAACGGCAGCACTCACCTGAATTTCTGGCAATTTCAGACCTGCTAGTCCCCACAATCACATGAGCCAATTCCTTAAAATAAATTCCTCTGTACATACCTGTATGTAGAGACAGACACATACAGAGATAGAAAGAGACGCAGTTAGAGACAGAGATATAAACATAAATACGGGTGTAGACATAGATACAGCGGGATGGACGGATGCTGTTGGCTCGGCTCCTCTGAAGAACCCTGGCTAATATAAGGGAGAAGTGACAGATACCCACCTCCAGCTGCAGAAGTTTGGGGATCCAAGAGCAGAGGTGACCTGTGCCCTCGTTGCCAGCTCTCCACCCCCGTGGGTGGTGTGATGCAGGAGAGCAGAAGTGACAGCTGGGACAGCCCCATGCAGTTCCCGGCAGCCTGGAAAGTGTCCCTTCCTGCCTGAGAATCGCTCAGTGGATGCTGAAGGGAAAGGCAAGGAGATCCACTGAGGGTTCAAGCTCAGGACAAAGCAGACACAGAAAGATCTGGGTGACCCAGTGACCCCCGGTCCAGTGGGAACACGGTTGTCTCAGAAGGTCGCAGAAACAGACCATGACATACAAGGACAAGATGCCCCTCCCGCCCGGGATGTGGCACTTTCTAAACCCACCACCCTTGAACTTATACACTGCTACAGGGAGAAGAGAAAGAAACCGTGAATTGGCTGTGTCTGTGTTTGATTCACGGGGACTGTTTCCACCATCAGGTGGGGACTTACGCTATAAATATGAAAACCAGGTGGCATTTTTGGTTGCTTCGGTTTGAGGACTGCGATGCATCTTCTCTGAAGACTACTGAGCATTGAGATGACGAATTGTCCATCTTCACTCAGAAAAGTTTCAAAATATTCTTTGTCCTAAGTCATCATGTTTTTTAGTCTGGAGTCCCCAGATTTGCAAGGATCCCTCAAATCCCATAATGATATGTATTAATATATTTTGTGTTGTGTGTTTGTGCTTGGATGGTAACCTTTCAAAGCCTGGCTCTGAACGGCTGGATGCCCACGTAGCCTCTGGATTTATGACGTTTTCAGTCCAGGCAATCACCAAAAGTGGCAGCATTTAAATCTAGTGTTTCCCTCAGGGATCCGTGCAAAGGCTTTTCCCTTCCAAAGGAGACTCTACAGCACTTGAGTTTGAGAGACGCTCTTGTAATGAAGGGGCAGAAGACCTGGGTTAAAAGACTTGGGCTTGATTCCTGGCCACTCGCTGGCCTCTTTCCTATGGCAACACAAACACACATGCCCCCCCCACCCCATTTTGTCCATTGAGGACAAATCAGTTTGTATAAACCGGAATTGCTGTTTTGGAAAAGACAGTTCCTTAATTTTGGAATCCAAATGAAAATGAGCTCAAGCAGCTGGTGGTGGAGGGAGTGGGGCAGGATGTCTATCATCTTTCTCTTCCCCCACGAAGAGCTGGTAACTTTCCTACACGGGATCTTGATCCTGGCTCACAGCCTGGGGCACTGAGCGTGTCATACCCACTCAGGAATAAGATGATTACTCTATTAAATGGAGTGCAAAGTCAATCAACAATATATCATTAAAATAAAAATGCAGCTTCTAAATGTAATTTAGCTCCTTAATGACATGCTTGTGTTGGAAGCACAGAAAACCTAATCTAAAATGCCTGGAAGATTCCTAGCCAGCGGCAGAAAGGAGACCTGTCATTTAGAGCAACAGAAATCTTTAAGAGGCCATTCACAAGAAGGATGTTGAATGTTCTTTTCCCCCCACTCTTCTGAGTAACAGAGACTTTGCTAACGGAGTAGCAACCATCGCCTTCCTCACAAGGGGTTCATGCATGCTTTCAAAGCAAGGCATGAATAAGAGATGATGATACTCGGACAGAATTTATGTATCAAAATGAGCTCGACTGGGAAAGTTATGTTTCAGTGATGCTGAAACATAGAAATTTTGAAATGGCTCTCTGAACTTCTTTATAAATAATCAAAGAAAAAAATACAGGCTTAATTATTTATTTAAACCCTGTCTCTAACTGGCAGACGAGACCTAGGATAATCCCCTTCACTCACTGTTCTCAACTCCCACTGATCTTGGACAATTTCAAAAAATTCAAATCCACCGTCACAGAATTTGCAAACAGTGTAAAGAAGGTGCTGTCTTTGAAAGAATTTTTTGTTTACCACCCTATGGCTAATGCCAGCTCATAGTACTTGTTGGGTGTGTACTTTAAGCCAAACATAGCTATTTAGGAATTTGCTTGACTTTTTTTTTATAAATATACCAATACTTATACGTTGAAATAAAAATTGTCCACAATTATATGCATTAATATGCATTAATGCCAGTGATGTGTTGTTGTACAAGATGCTTTTGGAAGTCATTTTGTTGAAATTTGTGTAATAAATATTGTAGGGCCTTACCAGCCCCCCAGAAGCTCTGAATCAGGCATTTAGCATCAGATAACAAACAATAGAAAAGAGGCGGTCTAAATAATCCACTGCGTTCTGCATCATTTGAGGGGGGACAGTGTGGAAGGTGCTCTGAACTGAGAGAAGACCGGGGACCATTCGGTAACAGAAGCCAATTCATCAATAATGAAATAAATAACCTCTGATCCTGAGGCACCTACGGGCCCTGAGAAGCATTCGTAAAAGAGCATTTGACCAACAGGGCTCCCGAGGGACTTATGAATTACTTAGAGAGGTGGCTGTGGACGGAAATAGGTGTATGACTGCAGAAGAGGTGACAGACTCTGCGGGCAGACTGCCGAGGAGCGCAGGCGAGAGAGAGGGGCTCCGGAGGAATCTTGAGAGACCTCAGGAAGGTGCTAGGGTTTGAGCTGGATTATAGAGAATGGATAAGGGGGAAAAAGAAAGAATGGATAAGATTTTAGAAAACAAAAAGGCAGTAAGATAGCACAGGATCTAAAAAAGTAGGTAAGGCAGGAGGAGGTATGCAATGAGGCTCTTTCCTTTCAGACATTTAATAGACACTTACCGAATGCATATGACGTGCCAGGCAGTCCAAGTACACGGATCGGGAAACCACATTTCCACTTTCCAAGAGGCTCCCAGCCCAGTGCGGTTTCTCAGCCTGGGCACTGCTGACATCCGGGACCGAATCATCCTTGACTGTGGAGGCTGTGCTGTGGATCATACAGGGTGTAGCTGCATCCTTGGCCTCTACCCACTAAGTGACAGTGACAGCCCCAAATCGTCACAACAGACAATGTCTCCATACATTGTCAAATGTCCCTCAGAGAGCAGAATCCCCCCAGCTGAGACAGTTAACAGAAAATGCCATGTCCAAGGATGAATGTCATGATGTCACGATGAAGATACACAGGGGCCCAGAGAAACAGCACCCCTGACCTCCGCCTGCAGCCTGAGTGGCCGGGGAAGGATGCCAGGTAGAAGAGCAACCAGACTTGAGTCTTGAAGAATGAATGGAGGTTGAGAAAATTAAAATTTCGGGTCAAAATTTTGTGCTTAGGGTGATAATGGGCCAATTCTGTGGAGGTGTCTGACGAGTACTTGGAATCAGGTTTGTTGCCCAAGGGAGAGGTAAGAGACCACTGGAAGTAGAAGCCCTGGATTGTAGCGAAACCAGGAGGGAATTACCAGGAGCAAGAGGAAAGAGCAGAACAAGTGGGAAAATGATGTGCCTCCCCACCCCCAAAAAAAGAGCATCTCAAAAAAAAAAATGCCAAAGAAAAGACCAGAGTGGGAGAACTTTAACAGCAAAAGCAGCTGGATGTTTGGGTGTGAGGCAAACTGAGAAGAAGCCGTGGGATTCTGTCTCCAAGAGGTCACGTGAGGACCTTACGGAGAGCTTTCAGAAGCCCAGGTGTGAAGGGGCCTCTGCAGGAGGTGAGGACGCAAAGGCCACCCAGACACTGGAGTAACAGGGAGGGGCTTGAGGAGGTGTCAGGATTTTAAAAAACATGTTTAGAAGAGAAAAGACATAAAGACGTTTGCAGGCTAAAGGAAAAGAACAAAAAGAAAGGAAGGTTCAAGGGAAAAAGCGTAAACTTTACGGAGTAGGACCTCAGAGGATTCAGAAACAAGACAAAGAATGGAGACGTTTTCCTTAAGAAGGGAGCGAGACAGGCTTCTGCTTCAGGGTGGTATGTGGCAGCCATGGCGGGTCAATGCTCCTATTACACAACTACAAAATGGTAGATAAATTACGAAATTATTTTTTAAAACCTTAGAAGACTATGAGAACTGGATGAACTAAAATTCCAGGTGTGGGAAAACCATTCTGAGTTGACATCATCATGGCATCCATTTTTCCCTGGGGGATTTTCTATTTCTAGATGGGGACACGCAGAGAACTCCTGTTTGGAGAACAGAGAACCAGAAAAGCTTCCAGCAGCAACGAGGCTGGTGTGACAACCTGGAGTGACACGGGCTTCAGAATATCTGCTGAGTTCTGCAACTGTGTGGGAGACAGGGGAGCCCAGCCAGACTCTGGACAAAGTGAATTCTCCGCATTCTCTTGGTACCTGAGAAATAGAACTCACAGGGGTTTACCTCAAGCACAAGGCAGGTCTCCCCTGAAGATATTTGCCAGATTTTGAAAGATATATGCAAAAGTGTGATGGTTTTAAAATAATATTCACAAATTCTTTGACAGTCTTTCTTTCCTTCAGTGGAGCTAATTTCCCTCCTCTTGAGTGTGGACCTTACATAGCGACTCATTTCTGATGAACAAAATGTGGCAGAGATCATGAAGGGTGACCTCTAAGCCCAAGTCATGAAGACACTGTGACTTGTTCTCTCTCTTGAATCACTCATGCTGGGGAAAACTTCCTGCCATATCCTAAGGACTCACAAGGAGCCTACAGAGAGATTTCACGGTGAGGAAACGAGGCCTTTGACGAGCAACCAAAAAGGAAGAAAGGCTCCAGCCACACCAGTGACTAAGCCCGAAGGCAGGTCCTCCAGCCTCAGTCCAGTTTTCACCTTGGTGGCATCTTCAGCCAAGACCTTGACTTCATGAGATCTTCAGCCAAAATCAGTCTTCTGAGCTGCTCTCAAATTCTTGACCCACAGAATCCATGAGATAATAAGTGTTTGTTGTTTTAGGCTTCTGAACTCAGGTAATTTGCAGGTTGCTGTGCAGAAATCGATAACTAATACAGGTGTGAAGTCAAAGAGCTGAACTGGAAACCTCTGCAGGGCAGAACTTAACCTTCTGCAGTTTTGCAGGGCTGAGATAAAGCTTGGAAGGGCTCTCAGTGAAAAGGCTGAAAAAGTCATGAACCAGAAGTAAACTGAGACTTTCTAAAACTGCAGCTCAACACCCAACCCAGCTCAATCTTAGTATTAAGATGATTAGTCTCTTTCACTCTCCACCTACCAAAATGGAACAATGTCTCTGGCGGAAGAGAACAACTGGAGTCTCCACTGCACATGAAGAAGAAGATACTTAGACACACAAAGAGGGGAGACCATATGACCAACAATCAGGAGAAAAAACATTCAATAGAAGTAAAAACACAGATAAGCTAGGAATTAGATATAGCAAACCAGGACTTTAACTTGATTAATATGTTTCCTTAAATGAAGGAAGAGAATCATAAAACAGACAAAAAGATAGAGAATTTGACAGATAATTTAAGTTTATAAATAATCAAATGGACGTCTAGAATTGAAAAAGTATAATATCGACGGTGGAGGCAATAGTGACTAGGTTTAACAGCAGATCAGACTTAGCAGGACACAGTATTAGTGAGTTGGAAGAAAAGTTAATACAAACCACCCAAATTTCAGCAAGAGAAAAATACTGGGAAGAACAGTTAAGAGCATAAGAGACATATAGGATCCTCACAGAAGGTCAAATATGCATATATTTGGTGTCCCAAAAAGAAAAAAGAGGGAAAATTGGGCAGAAGTAATATTCAGGGGGATAAAGGCTGAAAATTTTTCCAGTGATTAAAAAGAAAGAGACATAATTTATCTTCTGAAATGTTAGTAAAAGAGAAGAGCGACCAAGAGAATTTGAATGGTCATGTCTTCTCAGAGAATTGGGACATAAGTTGACTGTCAGAGACGGAGGAGGTTTAAGGAAGGAAGTTTGAAACTCAGAGAGGATGGAAAAGTGATGGGCAATCACCAGGGAATTAACTGGGAAAACTGATAAGAAATGTCACGTGGGAAGGAGGCCCCAGCTGAGGCCACATACAGTAAGTCTGTGGTGAGAGTAATGAACATTACTGAGTATCTTTCCCTAGTAACATCTAGAAGCTCAACATCAAGACTAGAGAGACATGAGCATGTACACACACACACATACACACACACATACGGATTTAATCAACGTTAGGCAAAAGCAAGGTGAGTGGTGAGGAAATTCAAGGAAATACTGAACATTAGGACGCTGGTAAAAGAACAGTTGAGACAGCAGATCATCTGGTCCAGGCCAAGTGGAGAGAATGAGACGGGAGGGGCCGACAGGCTGGAAACACTAAGGCAAGGTTATGGGATGGCTGGTTTTGGTAGAAGAAATAAAAAGAACAGTGCATGGAAGTGAGCAAGCAGACGAAACCAAAGGTCATAGCCAACCTGAGGAATGAGTCCTCTTTGTAGGCAGAATAACTCTGGGTGAGTATAAGATCCAGAACAAGACCGTGAATGACACTTTCTGAAATGAAATGGAAGGGAAGATTATTGATGCCAAAAGGTTGGAAAACTGTGAAGCCACAGGTTCCCTCACTTGCTGAGTTGTGCGGTAGGACCAGGACAGACCCATGCTCTATCCACCGTATTTACTCTCCTCTCCTACTTTAAGCTAAAATGAAACGTTTTCTGGGACTGTTGGTTAAATTCCCATTTTTAAGAAAAGTTTCATACTGTAAGCTTCCATGCTAACATAAAGCAGCCTTTGAATATTTCTATTCAACCTGTTAAAAATAAAAATACAGAAATAACATTTTTTGAAAAGTCACTCTACTTTATAAATGCCTGCCTATTTTCTTCTTCAACCCTGGCTAAAAATAACAGACAAACTGACAGAATTTGAACTTAAAAAAAAAAAAAATCCACCTGGCTCTTGAAAACATCAGGTCAGTTCATTTCAAAAAAAGCAGCAAGTAAGAACATCCAATTTAACTGGACTGTTCAGCTTATTCATAAAACGTCAACACTGATAGAAGCATATTTTGGGGCCAACCTAGAGGAAATGTGACTCAGAAAATACAACAAGGACACCTGTGCAAGGCCAGTGACCCCAGAACCGCACCTTCCACCCTGCCGAAACAGTTAAAAATGTTGTGTATGTGCTTAATGGTGATCTGTGGCTTGTGGGTCGAAGTGTTCAGGAAACACATGGCCATATGTCACTTTGACAGTCAGTTAACAGAAGATATATTAGATGCCTCTCAGAAATGGAATTCCATAATTTAGCCACACGTCCACAGAAATGTCTTTATCCTCAGATAAACTTAACTCTTCCTGGGCAGTGCCACTTCTTTTCATAGAACTTAGTTTGTTACCTTTCAGTTTCTTTAAATTGAACTCTTAAAAACCAACATCTACCTTTGAAACCAAGAGTGAGCAGGCTCGTGTAATATTTTTAAAATACCATTTCTATTTTGTTTTATTCTGCCACGTACCATAACTTCCCGAGGTCAGAAATCATTTAAAAACAAACTGCATTGCAGTGTTTATTGAGAGTGCCAAAACTAGAAAGAAACTAATCTTTCATAAGCTTACTTTTATTTATATGACATTGGCTTGAGCTTCAAAGGTTTAAAGACATTCATAAGCTCTAGAAATAATTCCCTAGAACAATAG
Organism: Lepilemur ruficaudatus; assembly: GCA_963574885.1. Taxonomy (NCBI): domain Eukaryota; kingdom Metazoa; phylum Chordata; class Mammalia; order Primates; family Lepilemuridae; genus Lepilemur; species Lepilemur ruficaudatus. The sequence goes on from CAUYRT010051172.1 coordinate 35,852, forward strand.
CTAAGAGAACATGGTCAGTTTTTATCAGCAGGAAGCCTGGCTTTCCTTGAATATACAGTTTTGTTTGGGTTTTGGATTTTTTTTTTTCAGTGGTGGTGGGAGATTGGGGTGAGGAACACAATAAATTCATTTAACAAAATTCACTTCGGATTTGGGACTGACTAAAAAGGGCCATAACAAATCCAATTGAAATTTGCAAGGAGCCAACATAAACATTTTCCTAATTTTGCACCGAAGTGCTGGACATAGAATTTTTAGTATTTTCAATTATTATCCTTTCATTGATAGAAGATATTCTATTTTCTGTTTAAGCTCTTCTTTCTTCAATTTAGAGCTTTTGCATAGCATAACTTGAACAGTATTCAGAAACAGTCACCCTCTCTGCCCCATACTGCAAAGTCTCAATGAAATTAGTAAATAAATCCCAAAGAAACCATCCTCTAAATTATTGATAGGAAAGCATTTTTTATGTTAACCTTCCCAAACTAAATGTTTCAGTGATAAACCTGCATATTAAAATCCCACAGCATTTTAGCTTACTAACAATTGTACCTTTTGGAGAAAAGGTTGCAGAGCCTGTTATAGCAGCCAATTGCATCTTGACAGGTTGCTTCTATTTTTAGCAATAAACACTTTAAGTTTTCTCTAAGATCATCCTCCATAGCCGGCTGTAGAAGTGGCTGGGAGAACTAAGTGTTGGATCTTACATCTTTACATTTTACAAACTATGTTGAACACTCCCTTTTTAAAATCACTATTTTAACAAAATTCCTTACAATTGTTCTACGAGCCAGTCACATTTGAGCGCTAGGTATGAGAACCCTGAACCTCCGGGTACCTAGCAGTGAAGAAGTAAGAAATAAAATCACAAAACAAACATGGCACATTTTCCCAAAATACTGATTTCATTCCATGGCGAGTAATGTACAATGCAAGTATAGGAGATGGAATGCAACATTCATTTTAGGCTAGAACAGTGGTCCCCAACCTTTTTAGCACCAGGGACCAGTTTCATGGAAGACGATTTTTCCATGGACCAGGGGTGGGGTGAGGATGGTTTCAGGATGATTCAAGCACATTACATTTATTGTATAGTCAAACCTCTCTGCTAATGATAATCTGTATTTGCAGCCGCTCCCCAGTGCTAGCCTCAGCTCCACCTCCGATCATCAGGCATTAGAGTCTCATAAGGAGCCACAACCTAGATCCCCCACATGTACAGTTCACAGTAGGGTTCTCACTCCTATGAGAATCTAATGCCACTGCTGGTCTGACAGGAGTTGGAGCTCAGGCGGTGATCCAAGCCATGGGGAGCAGCTGCAAATACAGATGAAGTTTCTCTCTCTCATCTGCTGCTCAGCCCCGCTGCTCACCTCCTGCTGTGCAGCCCAGTTCCTAACAGGACAACTGGTCGAGGTCCGTGGCCCGGGGTTTGGGGACCACAGGGCTAGGACACCAGAATTCAAACAAGTTTGAGGCCTTTGGCTCAGTCGTGTCCTGGGCTGGACATGACATTAAACATTACTTAGAGTTTCTCCGCAATGAGCTCAGAAACTGAATCTGATACCAACAGTCACTGCAAAAGTTGAGTTTCCCCACATGGATTCTCTCTATGATGCAAAAACACCCCTATATATTCTTCCTACCACGTGACATTGGGTACTGCTGGTTCCTGCGGGCTACAGCCATTCAGCAAACAGTCACTGAGTGTCTGCAAGGGCGCCTGGTACTGAGCTTTGCCTGTGGTTCCACCACCCTCTCCCAGGTGTGGTGCCTGGGTCCTCTTGCCTCAAGTTCTAGAACATTCAGCCAGCTTTTGAGATCCATTCAGAGGGCCCCATTCAATTCAAAGCTGAACCAAGTTTTAATAATATTAGTATTTAGATTCAGTAACAATTTTGAGTGGTGAGGAACTGTGAATAAGCCTGTGCCAGATAAGATCCTACTATGCTGGGCCTGGCTATCTTGAAAGTGAGAAAAAGCACACTGCCTGGTTCTCTCTTTCAGTAATTTGTAGGAGATTCTGCCATTTGCAACAACATGTCTGAACCTAGAGGACATTATGCTAAGCAAAATAAGACAGAGAAAGAAAAATACTGCATGATCTCATTTCTATATGAAAAGGAAGGAAGGAAGGAAGGAAGGAAGGAAGGAAGGAAGGAAGGAAGGAAGGAAGGAAGGAAGGGAGGGAGGGAGGGAGGGAGGGAGGGAGGGAGGGAGTAAGGAAGGAAGGAAGGGAGGGAGGGAATGATGAGCACAGATTTTAGAAATCTCCAGACCAGGACTGGTTCCTGGACTCCCTGTGTACCAGCAGCAGCCATCAGCAAATGCCATTCACCCTCTCCAAGCCCCAGAGTCTTCTCTGTGGCAAAGGAGATAATGATACCTATGAGAGGTAAAGGTTTAAACCTAGCATGAAACAGTCACTCAGGAAATATGAAATTCTTCCGTGCTTCCTTCAGAATGCCTTTGGATAAGCAACGCTGGATTGTTTTCATAAGATCCTGGACTTCAATTCGTGGAGGCAGAGCAGCAAGAAAACAAAAGTGAACTCATGAGTGAAAAGTGAGGCCAGAGGAAGGCAGTCCAAGGAATGGAAATTGTTCTCTGTGTTCTCATGGCAGGCAGAGAAAACACAAACGTGTTAGGAGCCCACGAAGGAGGCCCTTGCAACACGAACGTGTGGGGACGAGAGGCATCCATCTCTCCCCACCCAGAGCAACGTCTTAATAATAACCGACACGGTTGTGATGTAAGTGAAGGTTTAGACTCAGGACATTCACCTGGTCATCTGACTTAGATTTAGGGCAGGGATTCCCAGTATTTAGAAATATGACACTAACTTCTTATGAGTGTCAAAAATGTCAATACTCCCTACACGGTATGAGCCGCCCTTTTACTCTGTGTTGGTTGAAAAAATCTGTAATCACAAAAAGAGACTAAATTTGCATTTTTCTTAACCTCATAGTATCTACATATATTTCAAAAATTGTCATGGCATTTGTACGTAAGATATCGTTTATCCCACCAATGGAGGACACAGTGCAAATACAGCTTTCTGGACACATTGTAACAATATTGTAGACACGCCCCCTCCTGGAGGTACAAAGCCCACAGAGGAGTAACTGCAGGGCCAGGGCACTGAGTCTCCTGCTTTTTTGTATAAATCTCCATCAGGGAAGCTAAAGATGAATGATGATTTGGTCAATTTTCAAGCAAAGATTTAAAAATAAGAAAATGGAAAAAAACATCCAAATACTGAGAGTAAATTTATTCCTGATGTTATTAATGAACCAAAGACTTTTTCTTAAGGCCAGTGTTTAGGTTTATTCTCTGTCTTTTTAAAATGAAAGAACAAACACTCCACTATCTCTATGCTGAAATACTAGAAGAAAACAGCAACGAAGAAGAATTGGGGTTTTTACAAGGAATTGTTGGTACAATGATAAAGCTGTGTCTCAGAATCCCTCAAGAAATAATGCTGATTAATTCTTCTTGTTAATTATATCAGTTTAAAAAAAATGAATGAAATTTACATTTGCCAAAACAGGCAGCAACTCACAAACTAGCCCATTGAAAAGTCTTTAAAATCCAGTTGCTGAAAGGGAAAAAATTCTAGACATTCAGAAAATTATTCTGCATGATATGCTAAAAGTCTCAGGGAGAAAAAAAACCAAAGCAGCAGATTAAAGATCCCTTTGTACTGCCTGAATCTCTTGAAAAATGACAAAAAAATAATCCCCAGCAACATCTATTTCCAGTCATTGCAGCATCCCTCCTCCCTTAAAAATGAGACAAAAATGTCATCTTATGAGACTACCCCCCCCCGACCCATCCCATAACCAGCTCGACGGTTTCAAAGCAAATGGTGTGTTACACCACAGGCTCAAGAAAGAGAAAAGCATCCACTCCGTCCTGTTGGCATAGACTTGAGCATCTGCCTTCCACGTTTGGTTATGGTATATGTCAACAAATACGGCAGCGGAAAAGGCCCAGCAAAATTATTCACCAGGGACCTGTTTACATTTGTACTGTCAATTCTAATAGCTTTTTTATTGAATTAAATTCTTCTGCCCTCATTAGAATCATGATTGCCTGTCAGTGAGTATGACAGGTTTGAATTCCCACGAGGGTGTTAGACTTTCCATCTTGTATATTGCCCAGGAGGGATCAAGGACAAGGCTCAGTTGAGAATTTTACATGTCAGTCCGTGGAACGGCAGCATAAACACCTCTCCGCAAATAAATAATTGTGCTTCACGGTAAAGCAACCCAGAGAGTTCTTAAGCTTCTGTCTCAAAGGCAGATAGATACAAGTTGGCAAGTCCTGACAATCAGGTTGACCGGCAGGCACCCAACCTCGGCACATAAATGTAGCACCTGCTGGTTTCTCAGCTCCTCTTGGAAACAACAACAAACCAGCGTATCTGAAGGCTATCAAGGCTTGTAAACGTGAACAGCGATTTCACCCGACATCCAGTTTGAGATAAAGCTTATTTCTAAGAACACAGTTGAAAATGCAGAGAAAACGTGTCCAAAAAAGGAGGGCAGAGAAGTCTCTCCTGGGTGAGGGGAGGGAAGGCTCTGACGGAGGGTCCCATTTATTGAACACATATTCTACCAACACTTTGTATGCCCTATCTCATTTAATAATTACAACTCAGTGAGAACGAATGCTCACGCTTATTTCGTAAATGGGAGAAACTAAAGTTTGGAGAGTAACATTCCCACATTCACACAGTGTGTAAGTGGCTGGGCAGGACCAAGACCTACATCTGTCTGGCTGCCATCATGCCCCCGACTTCTGCCTCCCGCAGTGGCCCTGTGCAGGAGGCTGGCCCTCCAGAGACATGGAACGTGGCAAAAGCTGGAAAAGGGCCTTTTAGGGATTCAGAAATGGCCCCTTTCCTAGGAGGAAAGATGGAACCCACAAACCATATTCCAAAGTAAAAAGATTTATGAACAAAAAATATACTTCCCATCTGGACCATCTCCAAAATGGATGAGCAACTTCTAAAATTGGAGTTTGCTCTTTCTTCGGCAATTAAGGGGGTGGGGCAGAGAGGACATCACCACCCAATAATGTAAGGTGGAAGCAAAATAAACCTCTCTTCCCTTCTTCCCTAATTTCCAATCAAGCATACAGAAGTTATTCCATAAAACTGTCTTTTGGGGGAATTTGCTGCATCCTCTAAGCCCTACAATGCTCACATTTTACAGCTCTACCCCATTTCCAAACATTTCCCAGCCTGGCTTTCTTTCAGAGATGTCACCTGCTCTTGAGAATCCGAATCTCTGGGGTCCGGGGTGCAGGCAACCGTATTCTTAACAAGCTCCCTCAGGAGACTCTGGAGCCCACCAAAGTGATAGTCTCCGAAAGGAAAAACAAGTTAAAGTTTTGCAGTTGGATGTCAATCAGTGATGTGCTCTTCGTTTGCAGAGAAAATGGACAGGAGGCTAAGAGAGAATCTACTTTCTCATCACTGTTCAAATTCTTCTCCAAGAAACCTAAAATCAACTCTACTGGAATAGCTGAAAAATATTCGATATTGAAAGTAAGTGATTACTCTAGATAGGGCAGCTTATAAAGGTAGAGTTGGTTTGCTTGGTTGTTCACTCACTTGCTTGTTTGCATGAAATCAGGAATTAACATGTAAGTAGGGACACTTTGTCTCGTGAGCCTCGACTGTCTGGTTGTCTGCTGAAATGACTCTATTTCCAGCCATGTCCCTTTAATGAGGTAAAGCAGGAGAACAAAGTAGGTAAGTTCCCTTTTCCCACCTCTAGCCCCTTCTTTTCTCCAGCAAAGTCTCCTTTCTTATTTCTGTTCTCTCTCATTCTTCATTCTCTCTATCCCAACTTTCCTGGGCAACAACCTATGTGTGCTTTGTCTCTAGACACTTGCTTCTGTTTTGATTTTCTTCCTTTCCCTCCAGCCTCCAGGATGCCTTCTGTTCTAACATCACTCCTCCCCTGCCACTCACAGGCTCACGGTTTGGTACCCAAGCTGTTTTCTGTTCCCTGGCAGCTAGCCTTGAATTCCATTCTGCCACAGGATTTAGCTCTAAGTCAGGCAGTAAACGGGCTCTTTACAAATCTAGCTTAATTTAAAGAACTCTCTCCGTGAGCTGCATTTCTGGGGACGTTTTTCAAGGGTGTTAGCGATGAGGCTATAGGCACTTGCTTGTACGACAGCAGATTGGCTGCTGTTTCTGTCACTCTGAAAGTCCAACATTAAGGCTTAAATTAACTATCAAGTGTAAACCCCAGGAACCAAGAGAACGAATTCACAGACTCATTTTTTCTTCTCTCTATTTGTATCATTTTAGCAACTAGGGCATAAAGTGTACGGGGCCCTGTGGCAGTGTGGTGGTGACAGCAGGAGAACGAGTTGATGAGCTTGGGGACGGGTGGATGTTGGAGGATGAAGGAAGTTGGAAGTCATTGATTACGACCCCGTAAGTCAATCTGAATGACCAGGAGCATCGTGGCAGCTCAGTCATTATCTTCCATTCTCACCGTGATATTGCACGTCTTATCTCCTCCTTATTGTGTCTAGTTTGAACCAAAGATATTTGGTTCATTAGGACATTTTCTAAGGGCTCATTTTAATAGACAAATTATCAGCTGGTATTATTTCCACATAAAATCTCTGCACAACTTTGACAATCTGTGCTAACCAGAGCATCTGGCTACCAGGCTTTGACACTAAGCAGGAGGCCCCACCATGGCAGAAGTCCCTGGGGACACAACACTAACGTGTCTGGTGAAGGTATGCCCAACCAACTCATTTTATTTTGAGATAATGAGTTTTTATTGGGATTAAGATCTTTTACCGTCTCAGGAAACAAGAAACCATAGCTGAATAAGTAAAACTCCATTCTCCTGCCCCTGTTTGGATGCTAATGAGGAATGACATGGCCAAGGTGCAGTAGCAGAGGGACATGGTGAGATGCAATGAGAAAGGGACATCAATGACGGAGGGACTGTGGTGCAAATCAGCCCTTCGGAATGACAATGCAATGGTCAGATCCCACCGAAAAAAAGAAAAAAATCAGCATCTCCCCTGGGCATTGTGAGTGTGGTCTAGTCTCTCACTGCCCTACGCAGTATCTACCTGCCATGGGGAACCATTTAACTTTAAATTAACTTAAATGAAAAATTCAATTCCTTAATCACACTGGCCACATTTTAAAGTGCTAATAGCCCCCTTTGGTCAGCATATACCACATTGGATAGAGAAGTTACAGAACATCTCTATCATCACCGAAAGTTCTACTGGACTGCACTGCTTTAGTGTTTTCTGATCTAATGACATGCTCTGACCTGTAGTTTCAATGGGGAGCCATTCTTGAGCCAAAATAAAGCCTTAAAAAGCTGAATGAGAGGGTAAAAGTATCCACTACACATAGCAGGGTGTAGCCTGCCAGGGCTAGGAGAGACACAGGCAGTCTGGCAGCTTCCAACATAAGCGCTGCGAACTCTTCACCACGCAGCAGCCCGAGAGGATGCAGAGATGGGAGCATCTCCTTCCAAAATCAATATCTCCACTCCCTCTGCCCGAGGGCTCAACTGGGAGCAGCAACTTGAGGAGCAATTCCATATATAAATTAAACGGCGAGGGAGGGCTGTCCCAGCACCAAGGTCTTGGAAGCCAACAGCACCAACATGATTAAATAATTGAACTGTCTCACCTTGCCCAGTCAAGCTGGATTCCAACGAGGATAATTAATCTTCATAGTTCCTGTTATTCCCTGCCCTGTGCATACTTCCGCTCCTATCCAAAGTCAACTTTCCAAACCTGCCTGTTTCTTGCAAGAGAAGAGAAGGGAAGAAGAAAAAAAAAAAATAGAAAGACCTCCTGTAGAAGGGCATTAATGGAAAGGGACCTTCAAGTCTAGTCTTTATGAAACTCCCCCCAAATGGCAGAATTAACATTGTAATTGTATATAACTCTACATGCAAATTTCAGAGAAACAAAAATGTTCCAACATCTTTATAAAGAATGCATTTATAGTTGTTCCTAGATGTTAAATTTTAGAACTTTCCTTCATGAAACTCTCACTCATTGTAATTCCTCAAGCCCAGGAACAAAGCAGACAATGACTGAGACAAGGAAGGAAGGCAAGTCACTGTACCCAGTCTTGCCTCGGTCCTCAAGTTCATCACTGCTCAAAAGCAAAGCCACGGTGGGGGCAGAGGGTTGATCACGATATATGTGTATAAATTCATTCATTTACGCAACAAAAATTTATCAGGCAACCTCTATGCCAGGCACTGTTCTAGGAGTTTGGGATACGTCTGTGAACAAACAGATATGATCCCTGGACTGGTGGGAATTACGTTCCTAAAGCTGATGTTTGGGTTTGTTTTTGATCTCCCACATTTTATTCATTAATAATGTAAGTCAATTTTAAACGTGCAAAATTTTAGCATATGTTTATTTTGCATCACTTTCTAAAATGGTGGCTAACTCCTATAAAAGTGTGTTTGTGAGGGTGATAAAAATAACTGTAATCCCCAGGAAATTCCTGAAATCATGCACATTGGGAACCTGGTTTCACACCAAGAAGGAGAGGAGAGAGCTCCTGGCCATGCTCTGTACTCATCCACCGTGCTCCACAAAATGACCAGCAATAATACTAAGATGCAGCCCAGCCGGCGGGTCTGTCTCTGCCTTGAAAGAAGTAGGTATAGGAGAGTATTTTCTTGGCAGCAAGACAAGGACAGTGAGATGAAATGGGAGAGGCAAACAAAAAGTGGGAAAAATGAAAAATAAGCTCCCTGCATTATCCACCACCCCTAAGTATGTATTAATGGACCGATAAAGTATGCCCCGGAGAGTCTTAATACTACAATATTAAACTCTGTGTAGGAAGGAAAGCAAAGATGGCACATTATAACAAAGAGAGTTTGGGTTCTGTGTTGTTGGTTTTCTGGTTCTTGCTAATGTTCTGGTTTTTAGCTTTGCTCACTTCGATGTTATTTTCCTTTAAAGGGCTGCTTGCTACAGAGGCCGTTTTCCAACCAAAGTGCAATGCTGCCCCCTGGTGATAGAATAATGTGAGAGCACTTCAGAAATCGAGCATCTCGCCTCGGCAAACTTCCTTTCCTCCAGTTCTGCCTAGATATTATTTTGCTATCTTTTCATCTTTCAAAGTGCAAATATTTCCCCCTTAAAGATGCTATGCACAGATATATTTTCTGGCTCACCTATTTCACACGCTAATCAACATAGCATTTTATCCTAAAATATGAACTGTGTGCTGATTACAAAACAAGCAACGGTGGTGAGTGAATTTCTCCCTCTTTTGCTTATAAATTAAGTGATCTCCCCAGAGAACACCCAGAAATCAGGCTTATTTCTTATAACCTTTAGAATCCTGATTGGAATTCTCACTGGAAAGACATTTACTGAGAACTCAAGCTCAAGGAAATCAATGCCTGGGTCTGACAGATATTCCACTCCCAGACAAATGTATTTGATTTCAGATCATCCTTCAATCTTCGTAGTGGGAGTAAGCCTAAGACCAAAAGCTCTGAAAATAACAATGCAGGTGATACACTACACTATCAGAAGCCTCCTTCCTGAATTGCATGAAAACACAACTGCTACCTTAGAGAAAATTATGTCATATGAAAGCACGTGGGGAGGGGCTGGCAGGAGAGTTCATCAGGACATGGTTAGCTAAGAAGTCCAGGCACATGATCCAATTTTCCTCAAACTGTGATCCCAACCACCTGCAGCAGGATAACCTGGCTGTTTGCTAAAAATGCAAATTTGGGGACCCCACCCAGATCTATTGAATTCAGAACTCCGGGTATAGAACCTAAAAGTCTGCATTTTACCAAGCTCCTCAGGTACCTTTGTGCACACCAAACTTTGAGAACCATTGAGTCATATTTAATAAAAGTTTTAATTTCCATTAAGGAGATTTTCCTATTCAGGAATTTTCAAACATTATAACACTACAGAATAACAAAAATTAAACTCATCAACTGATACTTTTCCTTGATTCTCTACAAAGTTAAAAGGATACCATCTGACAAGGCAAGGCACTCCCCAACCCATAAACAGTGATAATGGCCAACCAAAATCATGACTATCACTTCGCAATTTGCTGATGATCATTTCTAATTGTCCTTGTTACCCTAAAGCCATTCCTTCAAAAAGCTTCATCAGTAAGTAGCATGAAATGATTCGTTAAGCAGAAACGTTCACTAAATTGGAGGTTAAGACAGACTTAAGATTACTACACAGCTTTCTGCCCTCATAGAGAAGGACCTGGCAAAAATGAACCAAAAAAGAAAGAAAGAAGAGAAAAAAGGGAAAGAAGGAAGGAAGGAGGGAAGGAAGGAAGGGAGGGCAGAAAAGGGAGGAAGGAAAAGAGAAAAAGACAAAAATAAATGCAAGCAACTAACAGCTCCCTGGTTTTCACCTTTCTAAACTGCATGGCCGTTCTTGGTCCTGCCTCTTCCCTCCCCCTCCTGGGCCATCACTCTCTGCCTCTCTCTGTCATCATTTTATAGCCACTTGTCATCTGGTCCTGTTCCAGGCCATGGTGAGAATGGAGTGTGCTCTGGTCTTGCCAAGCTTAGGCTGAGGTGCCAGCACAGCCAGCTGTCTCCACACAGGCTAAAGTAATTGAGCGGGTTCCAGTACCAACAGGTTGTATTTCATTGTTCCCCCTTTATTGTCTGACTGAGCCGCAGGAGGACAGAGCAAGGGCTGGAGAAAGGCTTGTGTTTGCTCGAAGGAACCCACATGAGGTTGACAGAGGATCTGCCTGCTCTGCCGCTCAGCTGTCCCTCAGTCACCAGCAGAAAGAGTGAAAGCAGCAGATCCTGCAAGTTTCACAGCCTGTGCACGGGGAGGGGAGTGCCTCCGCTTCACCAGGCTGGGCTCTCCAGAGAACCAATCTTGAATTCTGCCCCCTACACCACAGGGGGAGTAGGCTTTAGGGAAAAAATCTAGAAATGCCCTGACATACAAGTTGATGACCAAGAGCAGCTGCTGCAGGGGACTGTCTGAAAGCACAAATGACATTAGGAAAAGAGGGAGGGATACGTGGACCATGTCAGGTCTGTTTGTTCTGGGAGACAGATCGAACATTATAGAGCATCCTTTAACTTAATATGGAATTTCAATACATCTCCGAGAGTGGGCTCTAAGTCACCACCGCCCACTGACAGCAACAAGGGGCCTAGGGTAAGAATTTACCTCTGAGCTTGGCTCTTGGTATTTATGTCTGGCTGTAAAGAGAAGCAAATTGCAACTTTAATGATAAAATAGCTTAGAAGAGAGAGGGGTTTTTTAATGAATTACAATAAATATATATTAATCCAAGTGTGCTCCCAATGGTAGGATTTGAATTTTCCTAAATCAGCTAATATCTTAGTCAATTCTCTTCCATTTATACCTGGCCCACATCACATCTTAAAATCCATACCACTTTATATCTCTCCTTAATTGCTCCATGCGGGTAACTTGCATCTAAAACCAGGTCTCTTTGCCACTTGACCTTTAAAAGAAGATTAGAAGGTAAATTTTTCATTCTCCAAAACTTCCATACTTCCATACGCATGAAATAAATCACAAAGAACACAGTCGAACAGGAATTCAATTAATGTTTTTGCCATTTTCCAAGCCTGTATGGAACTGAAAACAACTGTTTCAAGGAAAAAACAAAAAGCATCCAAAAGCATATTGGTATTTGCTTATTTATAAAAACTGATTTTCTAGTCTCCTTTTGCCCTTTGTTCCTGTGGTAGGCAGAATAATTTCCCCTACCCCAAAGATGTCTACGTCTTAATCCCTGGAATGTGTGAATATGTCACCATACATAGGATAAAGGACTTTGCAAATGTGATTAAGTTAAGGGCCTTGAGATGGGGACATGATCCTGGTTATCTGTGTGAGTTCAATGTAATCCCAAGAGCCTTTCTAAGATGAAGGTATGAGAATCCGTCACAGAGAAGAGGTTGGGATTGGAGCAGAGGAAGGGAAGCCTCCTCTGCTTAATTGGAGCCCCCTGAATTCCATTTTGGATTTCAGACCTCCAGAACTATAAAATAACAAATTTGTGCTGTTGTAAGCTACTGTATTTGTTACAGCAGCAATAGGAACCTGATACAGTCTCCAAATCATCTCTGAAAGAAATTATGATTGCCATTTCCCATTTTTAAAGCATTGACAATATAGCAGTGGCCAAACATTCAATGTTGGTGCTATTCCTGTGTGTGATTGGAATCTGACAGATACTTTATAGTTATCGGTGCCAACTACTAGTGAAATAACAAATAATACTGAATATTTTATTTTTTTAAAGGACCATTTATTAAGGATTCATCACAGAATGAATGTGATGAATGATAAAATATTAATAAAATGTGCTCATGTTAACTGACTTGGCAACCATTTTAATCGTGTATCATTTCCTCTGATCCTCATGATTTAACAAGCAGTAGACAATTGACACCGAAACAGTTATAAAATGAGAAAGAGAACTCCACGGAAGTGGACTTCCCGAACCGCATATGTACCAGATGAACTAGAATTCATTTTGTCGCTAAAAACTGGAAGAGACAAGGGCATCCCCATCATAGAAGACCATGGAAAATGTGTGGGGAACATAGAACACAGACCTCCCTCCCCCAGAGGGAAGAAGACCACATCTGGACCCCCACCAAGATGGGAAACACAGGTATCTGACTTGCCCTAGGAAACTCTGCCTTTGAACTGGACTCAGAAATATTTCTGGGCTAGCACAGGAGCAATAGGCTGGCATGTAATACCCCAGTTTGGAGGGATATCGGATACCTTTTTCTTTTATCATCAAGACCCTGGACACTCTACGAATGCATAAGTACTAACATGGATATTTGGAAGTGGGAAACATTCTAAGTGTTTTTTAAGGAATATTTTGGTCTTTTGCAAACCCCACTGAAATACCAAAATCCTAGAAGCTTCCAGCTTTCAGTATTTAAAGTTTCACTTCCAAAAGAGTTTGGTTTTGTTTTTGTACTCAATTTTGTTTTCTTGTTTTTTAGATTAACTGTATCTTGAGAGCTGGCCAGGAGTAAGGAGGGTGTTTGGAAGGGAGAGAAGGTGGAAAATGAAGAGGCAGCAAGAGACTCGCTCAGGCAATCAGACAAACAAATCATCTATCTTCCTGGCTCAGGTCAGGAATACTCGAAAAGCCCTACGTCCTGCACAGCTGCCCAGAGCGGCTTTGGTGCAGCAAGGGCTCTCTGGCTGAGTTAGAGAAATAGAAAAAAACCCTCATTTCTCTCTGAGCAATAAGTACAGGAGACGAGCCTGTGTCAGTCTCATTAGGAATAATAGAGAGAAATTGCTCACAATCATCTCTAATGCGTTGCCAGTTTTCTGACAATGGGCTCAGCAATTAGTTTGTCAGTTTTTAACCAAATGCAAAAATAATAATAATCCCCTGAACGAGCCTTTGATCTGCCCTACCACCTTTCACCTGATGCGCTGGAGGCCCAGAAGCAACCTCCTCTGGCCTTTGGACATTTGTCACACCCACTTTTGACCAAGGAATTTATCCACCTCCTACAAGGACTCTCAGGAAAATCCAGTAGAAAATCCCGGCCATTCACCCTTTCCTGTCCTGGTCCACTTAAACCTTCTAAAAAAAACATTGCTTTTTCCACTGTTCTTTAGCTTGGGCTAAATCAGAGATTGGTCTTTTAAAATATTGGACCTCTGACCTCCTTATATGAAATTAATTTCATGATTAAGGAGCTGTGACTGCCAAAAATCAAAAACAAAAACAAAACTCCATTTTGCCTCTTAAGGCAAAAGATGATAAGAAGCAGAGAGCCCTGTCTACCCCTGGGCGGGGGAGGTCACAAGCCCAGACAGCACTCCTGGGCACAGGCAGGCTCGCTGAGTTGGTAGCTAGAGGAGAAGGAGGGTGTCACTCAAATGTCCCTGAAGCAAACCACCTGGTGGTTAATGTACTCAGCTGGCAGCAAGGACCCATGTGGAAGGTCTGGCTGATTCTACCCATGAAATTTCTAGCAAATGCCATCAATGCCTTTTTGTGCCTCTTTTTCTCCCAAGAGAAAATAATGCCAAATCCTATCACTGCCTCTCCTCAGAGCACTTCAGAGAAAACATTCCATGAATTCCAAGCCCAGTAACCATGTTATTAATATTTCCCCTGCAATGGCCGCATTCTTTCTAAGGCGTGAGACAACTTACAGGCACCCTCTCCACCTCCTCACCGTGGTGGGCAGTCGGCTAAGAGGATAGAGAGGGTGTTCCGGCCAAGGACACAGGGCCAACCAGCCAACCGCAGAGCAAATTCCTCCTCCTCCTCCTTGGGAGGCTTGTTTGCGAACCTGTCCCTTTAAAAAGAGAAAGGGCGTGATGAGAAAGAAGGGAAGTCCACGGATACCGCCATCCCTGTGGCTACCACAGTCACCGTTCTCACAACCCTTCCCTGATGTTTCTGTCCTCAGGCAGGTGTCCCTGAGATAAAAGAAACTGGGAAGAGCTCATCTTACCCTGTGCCAAGAGCTGCGACGGTGCCACATAGACATTACCATGTTCTCAAGGAACCTCCTCTGACCACCCTGTGAAAACTGCAGACCCCATCATTCTGTCTGCATCCTTCTTACCACTTATTAGTTTTAATTATTCACTTGTGAACATCATCTGTCTCTCTCTCTCCTGTAAGCTCCCGAAGGCAGGATCCAGGTCTGTTTCATTCCAGTGCCTACCATAGTGCTAAGCACCCAACCGTCAACATCACTGAATGAACTCACTAGTTAGGTCACTATGATGCCTGTAACAACCGTGGAAGCCAGGCTTGACTATCCCTATTTTACAGATGAGAAGCCCGAGTCTCAGAGAACTGTAGTGATTTTCCCAGGATCACAGAGCTAAGTAACTGGGGGAACTGGGACACACCCCACACACACACTCTTGGATTTTGTTCCTTGTCCCCGGACCATGTGAGTTGGCACAGGGCAACGCTCTTCCTTCCACCAGCGAAGGCATCTTTCCCACATTATTAAAAGAAGTTCAAGGTCCGCCTCCTTCTTGAAGTTTTGTCCATTATTTTCTCCATAATTGCTGACCTTTTCAGCGGACTCTCGTATTTACTTACGTAATAGCTTACATGCAGGCTGTCTGTCTACCTCAGTTATATAATGATTAGAAGAGGAATGAAACTGGAGGGGGGAGGTCAGGCAGAGAAAATGGAGGTAAATGGATTTCAGAACAAGAAGAGGTATCTGTGCAATGCAGCCTTGAGAGAGATGAAGCAAGCTCATTGTGACAAGACAGCGAGGTCTGGAGAGTGTGCCCACCTGCCAGGAGGAGGGACAGAAATGTGCAGAGAACACAGACCATAGCTCTGCTTGGTTCTGCTGTGTGTGGCATGGAGCGGCCATGGCAGCGCTACAGTGTTGCATCCCTCAGTGATAAGCAGGGGCATGCAGTGAAATGCCTGGCTCAAGGAAAGCGTTTTATTTTTCCCTGGGGTACACTAAACCGTAGCACCTAGCTAAGGTTTCCCAGCTTTTGGGAGCATCCCAGTCCTTCAGTACTTAAAATCTACAAAGAGCTGGAGGGAGGGGATGGGAAAGACAACAGAGAATAAAATCAAGAACCCCTGTCCATTCCTTAATGTGTACCTAAAATGTCTAGAGCAAAGTTTTGCTCTATAACCTGCTATATGTTTTCCCAGAAACCCCCATCTGCACTTAGAGGGCTTCCAATGTATCCAGACACACATAAAACAAGGTCCTCACCCTCCCTGGCTCCTGCATCTCAAAATAGTGCCATTACTTCTTCAGATCTCTTTGCCCCACCCTATTTGAGGTACTCAGCTGTCTCAAGAGTGAGCAGAGAAAGTAAGGCTTAAGATGGAAAGTGGAAAACACCTCTCTGGCTGTTCAAGACTGTCATTATGGTGTAGGGAGATTTCAGAAGCATCTGCACAAGGCTACTGAGTCCAAACACAGAATAAAGCAAACCCAGAATCATTTAGGGGTTGAACGCCCCCATCTCTGCCTTCATGGGTGTTGGTCCAGCCCTTGGCCCACCGTGTGCAGGACAAAAGGGATACGTATAAAGAATCACCTATTTACCAGTTCTTTATTCTGTTCCAGTCAGGAGCAGACACCCACAAGGACCCTTTTCAGCAGGAGATTTTCTATCACACCATAGAAATACATAAAAGACAAATTATCCCTGAGATCATCATGCCTCCATTGACCTGCTCAAGGTTGAAAGGCAGCTGCAATTAGATGCCACAGTCACAGATCTGCCGGCAGCTCAGCGCGCCTGCATTTACTTTAATCCTGCAGAAATGGAACCGGGATGGAATTTCGTGGGCATGTACTTTGCCGAGTTTGAATTCTGTGGGTCTGATTCAGATTTGCGGGAGTTTAGTAATTTGCTTTTGTTAACGAGATCTTTCTCAGCTTCTGCAGTGTTTACAATATGAGATCTAATTTGGGCTTAAAATGCTCATGAAAATTAACTGCATTACTTTTAAAAATGCAGTTGGGAAGAGATGGAGAGGGAAAACGATGTGACGTGCCACAAACTTACCGCGTTTGCACATTTGCTGGAAACTTCTCCCAGCTGCTGGCACTGATGAACCTCATCCGTGCTAACGCCCCAGCCCTCAGTCACGCCTGACTCTCAGACATGGGGACAGGGAAAGAAATCTATTTTACTGCTTTTTGTAATATGAGAAATGGAAAATCTATCTGGGATAAGAGCATCACGGCTTCATTAATTTTAATACTTAAAAATCATACAAGACACCTGATTCAAAGCTCCCGGAGCACAGTGGAATAGGCCACCATGTGCGTAATTATCGTGGCTTTTTTTTATAATAATAAATACTTTCACTTACTGAGCCTGTGCCAGGCTCCATTCTGAGCACCCTACTTATCCTACCTCACAACAGCCTGATGAGGAGGGTAAAGCACAGAGCAGAAAGGACTCTTCCCAACCACACTGCTCCTCGTGCCAGACCCTGAGTTCGAACCCAGCTTACCCGCCCTTGACCGCTCACTCATTACCATTCTGATATGCTGCTTGCTCTAAACTGCTTCTTAGGCACCAAAGAAAAAAACTAGAAAAGATCCATTAGATTATGACAGCCACCTCCTCTGAACATAAACAATACTTAAAATACCTTTAATTTATGTGTTTAATAAAAGCCAGCCAGGTAAATTTCAAGCCTAGACTGCAAAGGTTGGATCAAACCAAATAGATCCAAGAAATATGGGTGCAGACTTCTAAAGAGAGAAAGAAACTACAGCTTATTCCGAACACAAGGATGTTAGTGTGTTGCTTCCAGGGAAAGGTCAGCTGGCTGTCTCCAAAGGAGACAGGTTCTTTGAGCTACAAAACTAATTTCTTCATCACACTAAGAGTGGACCAGGTCCATCTCAGAAGTAATATAGGAATAACAATGATGTATAAACCTGGAATCTCAAAGCATTAATTGCCAATGAAAATTATACCTGTCATGTAAACTACAAGGAACATGTGGCCGACCTGTGGGAGAAGTCAAGCTGGAATCAGAGGAGAGGCTGGAGAATATCAGAATACGTGTTTTTGTTAGATGCGATTAATGGTATCTCATGGTGATAGCTCATCCATGAATCCACTTCTGCAATAGAATGGCCTTGTGAATCAGACATGAATTTGATTGGCTGAGGTTATCTCTCCCTTAGATAATACTTTGGGTGGGGAGATTTCTATGACCCTCTTTGTTCTCTCTGCCTGAGACTAAACCACCCTCCCTCCATTTGACATATTCTGCCAGGTTATAATCAAATGCTTGCTTTCCTGGAAATCATTCTGCCTTTATTAAGTGGTTTTCATACGTCTGTATTCTGATCTCATAAGGGTTGCATTTTGAGGGTCTCCCATGTTAGGGTCCTAGGGAAGCAGACTTTGAGATAGGACATGTAGGGAACACTCTTAGGATCACCACGATAGAAGGATGGGGATGACTGCATTTCTGGGGCAGCGAGCCCCAGGAGCTCTGGAACCCAGTTGACCCTTCAGAGTTGTCCCCAGTTGGGGTGAGGTGGTCATGCCTTTAAACTCCTCCACTGGCCAGTCATTGGATGTGGGCCACCCTGGATAGTAGGGGAGGTGGCTCTCTTCTGCTGAGACAATTCCCAAAGGAAGTGGAAAGCTGAGAGCTGTCCAACAGCAGCACTCGAGCAGTCGGGGGAATAATTCCTTCCTTCCCAAAGGGGGATGGGCAGCACATCCCAGCATCCACCACAAAGAATAATCCTCAATTCTTGGAAAAGGCCTCCCTTAATCTCTACCATTCTAAAAACCAGAGAAGAACTGAGAGGGGATGGGGAGAGGAGAGAGTTAATTAGGTTTCAAGTCCACCTGACCTGAAAGGCTGGGACGAGCAAGAAGGGCTGCAGCCAGGGCTGCCCTGGGGCTTTGGGCCAGTCTAGCCTCCTGCGCTGCTCCCCCTGGACTCCACCCTCCAACCACACTGATCTTCTCTCCACCCTCCACGTGCCCGGCTCTCCCACGCTGCGGGAGCTTCGCACACTGTGCTGCTGCTTCTGTCATTTTCTTCCCTCGATGCATCCCAAACTCCTTCACATCTCAAAACTCCCCGCCAGATGGATGAGGGATCTCACAGTTCCCTTCACTGCTCCATCCTGTGGGATTCTTCTATTCGTTTCCATACCACGCCCCTTCCCACAGCCCGTAAGCTCTATAAAGAAAGGGACCGTGTCTGTTTTGCTTACTATAGTTTCCCCAATGCCTGGCACAGAGTCTGGGAATAATAATAAGCACTCAATAAATGATGAATGAAATGAAGGGATGAATGAATAAATCCTAACCCTGCGGGGAAGCTCTAGCAGACTGAGGAGGGCCCAGAATATACCTCCAGCTCTGAGATGGCTCTAAAAATGATTTCACTTGCAGAGATGACCCTCCCAAACCTGGGTTGGATGCTCCAGCAAGATGTTCACACAGCACTGTGAACTGCCGCCACTCGGAGTAAACACAGCCTTGTAATTGCCTGCTTACTTACTGGTGGGAGTTTTTTCTTGCTACACTCTAACATCCTTGAGAGCAGAAGCTACTTCTATCTTATTCATTGTTTTATCCATAAGACTAAGCACAGGGCCAGGAGTATAATAGGTACTCAATAGATATTTGTTGAATAAATAAAAGAGAGAAGTGCATTTATCTAGGAGAATTCAGTGAAATATTTTCAAATTTACACTGGCATTAAAGTGAAATGTGGCAGTGTTAAACCAGCTTCCAACAGAGCTATAAACAGAAAAGCAAGGATCTTGGGGGCCCTCTTGGGAGTATGGGTGCCCTGTGAACTCCACTTCAGTGGTAGAAGGGTCCTCCGTTCCCTTCAAACTGTTAGGAGACGACTGACACATTTGGTATATTTCAGCAACGATTATAATTATAGCTATGCTATACCAAGAGTATAGCATATACTCTCATATACTCTCTCTATACTGAGAGTCCAGCAAAATGCCAAGCATGTCACTAGACAGTATTATCTCATTAAATTTTCATAGAATCACTGTGAATGATTATCTGCATTTTTCAGATGATAAAATCAAGGCTTACAGAGATTCAGTCACCTTCCCAGGTTACTAAGCTAGCTAAAGGTACAGCAAGAATCAAAAATCAGGCATCCCTGACTCCAAAGCCTGTGTTCATCTTAAGCACCATGACAAACTTCTTAACTCTATGGCACAGTCTCTCCAAACAACTGAATTAAGTGGGACATTTAAATGTAAGCACAAAAGTAATACACAAGTCAGTATTACTTTAATTAAACTTTTAAAATATTTTATCACCATCCTAGTTTTCACCATATTTCACCCAAAAAAAGGCAGAACAGAACTAATTACAACATCTAGATGGTTGAATGAAGCATCCACTTGGAAATCTTGACTGCTATGGT
Organism: Lepilemur ruficaudatus; assembly: GCA_963574885.1. NCBI lineage: Eukaryota > Metazoa > Chordata > Mammalia > Primates > Lepilemuridae > Lepilemur > Lepilemur ruficaudatus. The sequence goes on from CAUYRT010051172.1 coordinate 55,821, forward strand.
CTGAATATTTGTGTCCACTCAAAATTCAAAAGTTGAAATTTAATCCCCAACGTGATAGTATAAAGAGGTGGGAACCACTGGGAGATGATTAGATCATGAGGGCAGAGCCTTCATGAATGGGATTAGTGTTCTTATAAAAGAGGCCCCAAAAAGCTGCCTTCTTTTGCCATGTAAGGACACATAGCAGGCACCATCTATGAGGAACCAGCTGTCACCAGATACCAAATCTGCTGGAACCTTGATCTTAGGACTTCCCAGCCTCCAGAACTGTGAGCAATAAATTTCTGTTATTGACAAATTATCTGCTCTAAGGTATTTTGTTATAACAGCCAGAAGGGACTAAGACATTGACTGTGGTTTGGTCCCCAATTCCATCCCAAATGGCTTCTCTTCCCATGTCTATTCAGCCAAGTTCTATAAGCAACGTGCTTTGCTTTGCAAAGCTTATGCAGAACCTAAAGATTTTTTTTCTATATGCACCCAAGGCAATCTAGTCACACTGAAAGCGTGCATTTAAAGTGCATAGCCAGCCAATCTGTGAGGCAGAAGAGAGAGAAAGGAGCTTTTGGGCTTGCCTTTCATGACAGGACTGCCTGGAATGATGACCTGGGTCAGGGCTATTCTTTCATTCTGCCTTACCACACCTCAAGGACAAAGGTACGTTAGCATAGGTATCTAAAAAATTAATGTATTAGAACATTCTTCTTATTTTTTAATTTCTATGTTTCCATGGTAACAGGAACATCAACCAGTAAATGTGTCCTTCTCTCCTGAAAATAAAAAATATTTTCTTCAAACAAAAGAAATTTGACACATTTATCCGCTTTGTTAAGTAATGTATCTTTGGAGCTTCCGATGAAATCCATGCTTTTCTCCCCCCTAATTCTCTCATTCGTCAAAGACTTGTCCAAAAATTGAAATTCTGGATTTAGGAAAAGAAAAATCTAGGAAAGCTTTCAGTGTAATAAAGAAATGAGTTACGAATCTAGGAGAAAGATATAAGTCAGCCTTTCTCCTGAACCAAAGAAAATCATAGGATTATTTTTCTTCCCCCTAAATTTCCCAGTGCCTGGTTTCTAAGGTATTTGTAAACATATCTACTGATTAGGTCAATTTTATAAACCTAATAAGCCCTGCTAGCCCCTGTCCAAATCCTATCAATCAGTGGTCCCCAACCTTTTTGGTACCAGGGAACAGTTTCATGGAAAACAATTTTTCCACAGATGTGGTTGGGGGAGTGGGTGGAGGCAGAGCTAAGGCAGTGATGCCAGTGATGGGAGCAGCTATAAATACAGATCAAGCTTTGTTCCCTCACCAGCCACTCACCTCCTTCTGTGTGGGCCACCTCCCACCCCTGTACCTAAGTATCATGGAAGATAATTTTTCAAAGGGCAGGGGAGGGGCATCAGAGCTCTGCCATCCAGTCCAAAACAGGCCAAGGACTGGTACTAGTCCACCATCCAACAATGGGGGACCACAGGACCCCATGATCCTTAACTGGTCCTAAAGTCCCTTCTCCTTGCTGTCTCTATTGCAGGTACTAAATGCCACCCCCAGTTCTGCCTTCTTGGATTACCCTCCAGAAGCAAAGTTTCCTCACCTCTCCAGTGCTCCTAGAAGCCACCTTGCCAACACCTGAAGCTCTCCTCTTACAGATCTGACCTCAACATCTTTGAAACAATAAGGGGTCAATTTATTTAGGACTTAATTGAATACTCTGTTCAACTCTCTGTTTTTCTTCCCTAGAGACTGATTTTTTCTTAGCATGATGATTCTGTATAATTATTAGGTTATTAAGTATGAAATGTCCAAATTCCTTAAATACCAAGTTTGACAGTTGATGTCTCTGACATTTCACTTTGACACTTCTGGGTTATTTTCATTGCAAAAGTAAATCCTTATTCTTTCAAATGCACATTTTGGCTTGTGATTATATTTCAAATTTATTTTAAAGCAATTTTTGTAAAACCATGGATAAGTCAAAAATTCATGTTATTTTCAAATATGAATTCCGTCAGGGAACCAATGCACCACAAACAGCTTGCAATATCAACAAAGCGTTTGGGAAGGATGTGGCTAATGGATGCACAGTACTTCGATGGTTTGAGAAGTTCCATTCTGGTGATTTTAATTCTGAAGATGAGCCATGTGGGTGACCTGAGACCAAGGTGAATAATGATGAGCTGAAAGCTGTAGTGGAAGCGAATCCATCTCAACTTACGCGTGAATTAGCACCAAGGTTTGATGTTACTATTCCAACAATATTGGAACGTTTGAAACAAATTGGCAAGGTAAAGAAGCCTGAATAGATGGGTTCCTCATGAATTAAACAAGTGTCAGAAGAGAAATCATCTCGAAGCTTGCCTTTCTTTGCTGTCAGGACATAAAGGCAAATCATTTCTATACCATATTGCTCATGTGATGAAAAATTAATTCTTTTTGACTATAAGAAGCATTCAGCACAGTGGTTGGATGAAGATGAAGTGCCAAAACACAGTCCAAAATCAATTATTCATCAAAAAAGAGCTAATGGTGTCTGTTTGGTGGCCCAGCACTGGTATTATCCACTACAGCTTCATGAAATCTAGTCAATCGATTACAGCAGGTGTCTACTGCAACCAACTGGATAAAATGATGAGGATGCTTGTGATTAAGCAGCCAAGATTGGTCAATAGACACAGGCCAATCTTCTTGAAAGACAATGCTCAACCACATCGCCCAGACAACTCTCCTCAAACTACAGAAGCTGGACTTGGAAACGCTTTGTCATCCACTGTATTCATCAGACCCTGCACTAACTGACTACCACTTCTTCCAGGCTTTGGATCACTTCTTGCAAAGAAAAATATTCAATTTTCAACAAGCTGTTGAAAATACCTTTCATGATTTCATTACCACTCGCTCTCCAGGCTTCTTTGCTACTGGCATAAACAAGCTACCATTAAGATGGCAAAACTGTGTTGATAGTTTAGGTGCATACTTTGATTAATTGTACTTCTTCTTGTTTGAGATATAATAAACTACACTTTTTGTTCAAAATTGGATATTTCATATTTAATGACCTAACACATATGTGGCCAACTTCTCTGACCACCCTTCCCATGGGTTGTGCTCTGTCCTGGATTGTGCCTGACTAGCAACAACTTTGAAGAGTACTGCTACTTCTTTCAGAATAACAGTAGTCAGGTTTCTCCTTCAAAGGTATTTTGTTATACTTACAATCTATCTTTTCTTCTTTCTAATTTCAGGGGCAAGGGGTGGTGAGGGATGAAGGAGAGAAAAAGAAAAAACTAACTACATAATGCAGAGACAGGTACACAAGCATGAAAAAACTCCATCCTTGAACCTTCCTAAGGGCAGCAGAAACCAGTATTTCTCAACGTGCGCTTCCTCAGCGTGTTTATGGGAGTAGCTTTGCTTTGAAGGCCTTCAGCTGATTCACCCGGCTGTTCTACAACAGCAACTGGGAGAAGACAAGGGATTTCCGTTCAACTGGAGGACATGTGCTCCTTGGGGAAGGCCCGCCTGCAGGTGAGACAGTCTGGGCACCAGCAGCGACAGCTACAGCTCTCTACCAGGGACCCTGTTTCCTAGTCTCCCTGTCACCTCTGGAGTCTCAGAGTCCCACAGTCACCTCTGAAAGCAAAGAATAAAACACTCAAGACTAGGCCCCAATCCTGGAAAATAAAATGCAATAGGCATGTGGTAGAGCTGAGCATCTGCAGTTTTGAAAAGCTCCATAGATGCTTGTGCTGTGCAGCCAGATCCCAGGGCGTGGTTAGGAATGTCGGGCATGCCTGGGAGGGACCCAGCTTCCTACACTTACTACCTTCCAGACACTCCAAGTCCATATCAGAGATGATTAATCTCAAAACTCATCTGACTCATCTTTGTATCAATTTTCTCTTCCTGCTGTAACAAATCACCACAAATTTAGTAGCTTAACACAACATAAATTTATTGTCTCATAGTTCTGGAGATCGGAAGTGTGGAATCAGTCTTAGGAGGACTAAAACCAGAGTATCAGCAGAGCTATAATACATTCCTTCTAAAGACGCTAAGCGAGGCTGTCGGTGGCCTCTAAAGGAGAATCTGTTTCCTCACCTTTTCCAGCTTCAGCCCCTAGAGGCCACCTGCACACCTGGGCTCGTGGACCCCAGCCAGCAATCGCATCTCTCTGTCCTCTGCTTCCCTGATTCTTACTCCCCTGCCTCCCTCTTCCACTTAAAAGTACCCTTGTGATTACATTGGATTGGGCCCACCAGGATCATCTCCCCCACCTGAGGATCCTTAACTTAATCACATCTTCAAAGTCCCTTTTGCTGAATCAGATAACAGAGTCACTGTTGGACGTGGACGTGTTTGAGGCCTGAGGCGACATTATTCTACTCACCACACTTGTCTTCTAATGAAAATGTTGGGATGGTCCAATTAGGGAGTAAGTGTTTTCCAGAGGATTCTCTCATTATCCAAGTCTCCAAAACATCTTTGGCTTTAGTAGTCTGCTCATTCTGCTTGCTACTCATTTCCACTCCTGCATTTCCTGGTTAATGGCTCCTTCCTATTTCATCTCTCCTTGTCTTTGCAGACACACAGTTCTGGATAAGGCACAATGCTCATTCCTAAATGAGACAAGTGCACTGCAAAAGAAAAATAATTTCAGAGTATAAGTTTACAAACTTTGTGCAAAAGAAGCTTAGGAAACTCCACAGCCAAATATCGTCAATCAGCATTCCTAGCACGTTTGCTCATTAAATGCTATGCAAGTCAAGCAGGTCTTTATCGTTGTTGAAATAGCAAATCTGCACATTTTGTGTGATTCAAAATATTTGTAATAGAACCGCTACTAAATATATAAGCATGACATTGATCCTCACATCACAGTTTTTTCTCAAAAGTAAAGGAAAGTATCATCCCAAAACCAGTATAGCTCTGGGGAGTTTTGACCACGATAATAGAGTACTTTGGAGGGTAAGGAAGGAGAAGGAGGAGGAAGCAATTGTAAAACTGAAGGAGACAGGATATGGGGCTCTATTTGTTAAGGGAAAAACAGCTGGAAATAACACTGCGGTTGTTAGAGAAAATAAGAAAGTTTCTTGGAAATTAAATTTAGGGAAGATGAAATTGAAAGCAAGAGGAAATGAAAATTCTCTCTGATTTAAGGAAGGCACATTTAAGAAAAAGTGAAGTGATGGTAAACATTTTTCAGATGCCTCCATGTAGTTCTTGTTTTGTGAATGGCCAGTTCTTCTCCTTTATTTATTTTTCTATTATAGTATTCATCTTTTCTATTTATTTGTAAACTCTCTTTGTGTATTAGGGTTATTAACCATTTCTTCTGAAATATATATTGCAAGTAGAGTTCCTGTTTGTCAATCTTGTTCATGATAGACACTTTTTTCCTATGCAGAAGTTTTAAATTTGTAATCAGCCAAATCCATCAATTTTTTCCTTCATACTTTGTGGATTTATTATAAAGCTCCAAAAGACTTATTAAGATTTATTATTAAAATTCTAATATTCTAAAATCCTATTTTCTAAAATTAAGATTATTAAAATTTCACCCACTTGCAATTTAAAAAATGCAAATAAAAATAAGATTTAATGTTTCATTCATTCATTTCTTCAACAAACATTTGTCAAGTGTCCATTATGTGACAAGCATCATACTAAGAGCTAGGGATACAGGAATAAATAAAGCAGAAAAAAAAAATCTTTGCCCTTGTGACATTTACACTCTATGGACCAAGACAAGTAATAAACAAGATGAATAAGTAAACTACATAATATACTAAGGAATAACTGCTGTGAAATGAAATAAAGCTGAAAAGGAATAGGGAATGCTGGAGGGTGGGACAGGTGGCAATTTACACAGCATGATTGGGACAGGTCTTAGGAAAGGTCTTCTTGAGTTAGCCATGTGGTATCCGGGGAGAGTGATCTGGGCAGAGCTGCTTGGTGTGCTCCAGAAACAGTAAAGAGGCCCATGTCAACTGAGGCAAGTGGAAAACAAGAGTAAAAGTGGAAATAGATTACAGTATTAAGCAGGGTGGCTTATATCCAATGACCTAGGGCCTTGTGGGCCATTGTAAGGAACTCATTAAAGTAGGCTTTTACTCTGAGTGAGACAGGGTGGCTATGGCTGGTTTTTAGCAGAGAGTATTAGACCACAAATTATTAGAATCATTCTGTCTTCCCTCTTGAGGATAGACTCTTCTAGAAGTAGGACAACCCGTCAGGCAACTAGCCCAATAATCCAGGTGAGAGAAGATGGTGGCGTGGCCATGTGGTAGCAGAGAATTTGATGTGACCCCTAAGAGAAAGACTAAGAGTCACAGATGGCAGCAAGATCTTTGGCCTGAGCAACCGGAAGGACAGAGGAACCATTAACTGTGACGGAAGGGCTGCAAGGGAAGCAGATCTGGGAGGGAGGGGAACGCTGGGGAATGATTGAGGGGGTTAATTTCAGACACGTTGGCTTTCAGATGGCTACTAGGAATCTGAGTCAAGATGTCAGATAGCTGGAACAATGGCGCCAAGTTCTGCAGCTCCTTTCCTTCTCTAAATTGGAGCTGTGATTGGGGGACACCATCAGCATATAGGTAGAATTTAATGCCATGAGACTGGGTGAGATAACCAAGAAGCTGGCAAAGATTAAGGATATTGACAATACCAAATATTGACAAGTGTGCAAGAAAATGCGCATTCTTGCATGCCTCCATCTAAAGCTCGGTGACCTTCTGGAAAGCAGTTAGCAACATGTGTCAAAATGTAAACATGCATAACTTTCATCCAGCAATTCTATTTTTGGAAATTCATTTTAAGGAAGAAAACCAAACAGCTGAGTAAAAATAAAGATGTTCATGTCATTCATTATTACAACGAAAAGCTAGAAACATCCTAAATGTCCAAGAAATAGGAGTTAATATAACACATACACAATTAATATTATATGGCCACTTAAACTCACAGTATAAAGATTTGTATTTATATGTGCTGTGATATCTGTAATTTACTAAATACTTCAGCAAATATAGTGTGATATAGATTATGTTGTGGTTGTGTTTTTTTATTTATATTTTAGGCTACACCCTAGGAGGAGACGGTTGTTCTAATCAGGAATCCACACCCTGGGGGGGGTCAGCTAGCATTTTATCAAGAAGCCCACACTCCAGAGGCGATTACTAAAAGCCCATTTGTAATCCACATCTCTAATCAACAAGAAAGGTTTTGCTAATTAGCCTACTGAATTTCAGAAATGGGTTTTCATAGGGGAAATTAATGGTTGTTAATGAGCATAATGGATATTAGAAATGGGCGATCATTGGTGGAATTTGTGGAATTCAAGATCTGTGAATTGGCTAAAATGTTTTAGAGATATTTCCTCCCCTTGGATGAACGTGATGAAAAGTATTTAGAGATGCCTGAGGCCTGTATTTGTAGGGATAGTCCCTGAGTCTTGAGCCCTAAACAGTCCTTATTTAGCCACCAGTTAAAGACTTCCAGGTGCCTATTGCCAACTATAAAGGTAAGAGAATCTCGTCTGAACTCTATAGGGTTTCCTCGTGTAAACCTTTCCTTGAAGATGTGGTTACAGCCCCTAAGAGGAAAAATTACAGGACTTCGATGAATTTGTAGAACAGGGTTAAATATATTGTTTTGCTAATGAATGTTTATTGCATATCTGCATATATGGTAGAATTAGTTCTGAGATCCACTTTCATCATACCTTGGGAGCAAGAGTGGGAGGAGTAGCTAACACTTCCCCCCACTCTCTCTTCACAAGGCTACTCTTTTAACTCAGAAGAACCCAAGGGTTGTGCATGACTCAGGCAAACAGCTGCCAGGGGAGAACCCAGAACAGATGTCAGACAAACACCATCTTCCCCAAGTATACTAGAGGATGGGGATTCTTAAGGCAGAAAAGGAAAGGGCTGATATTTGGATTATACTTTTATAATAAGGGAGAAAAAATAATAAAGCTAAAAATTGTCTTTTAGAAAGGGAAGCAAAAATAGAATGGAGGGATGGTGGAGAGATGAGTGAGAAAATGTCCAGGTGTCAAATTCCATCAACTTGAACAGTCAGCTGGGAATTGATATTTCACCCCTAACCTGCCCCTGTTGTTACTGAAACGGTGAGGGGGTTTTGGCCTAGATCTAGTTGCTCCTGGCAGAAAGATCCAATTATTGAGACAACCAGGATTGTCAAGGTAGGAAGGAATTTTAACATCGATGTCTGTCAGGAGGATGGAAGAAATGGTCTCAAATCTGTCTCCCCAACCAACAGATCACGGGCGTTTTAAGGAGGGGCCACGAGCATTGGGGCAGGTCGTGGGGGACAGTGGTTCTTGGCCTCAGGTATCTTGCTCAGGGGCCATCAGAGTCTGAACTCCTTTGTCTTGTAGAAACTGCTATTTCTGGGAAACAAAAAGTTCAAGTAGTTAGTTAACGAAGGAGATTATAAAAAACATATAGGGATCATTGAAATTTGTTCACAGAGCCGATTACACTATTTTTTATAGAAGGATTTGGAATGCAAATTACATAGAAAAATTGGTTCTACTTTTTTTTTTTTTTCATTCTCTCAGGGTCATAAGTGACCAAATACATATGAATATGCACAAACTTTGAAACATTTACCCCATCCAGTTCCCTTTTCCTCTCCCCAAAGGCAGTCAGCAGGATCTAGTTTATTTCCTACCATTTGTTTTAAGGAGGGAATGTTATTTGGGGTCATTCAAATTACTGACGTTTTACACTGATTCCTGATGCTGCCTTTCCTCCTTCCTCTCTCTCTCTCCCTCATATTAAAGGAGTCTCTGATTTATTTCCTTAGGCCCCCCTTTTTTACTTCCCTGTCTGTTGCTTTCTTCCCCCTTCCCCCTCTTCTTATCCCTAATTTCTAGCAATCCCAAATGCCCAAAGAAATTAACGGTAGGTTAAGAAGCAGTCTGGGGAGGAGATGTCCAGAGAGGATTTCATGGGGTGATTAGCAAGTCCCAACGTTACAGATGGGGTGAGTCTTTATAAACCCAAACCCAAAAATGTGTCTTCAATGAAGACTGGGGAAAAAATAATAATAATCAAATGATAAAGTTTTCCGAAATCTTTTTTCCTGGTTTGAAAAAGGCAGAATAGAAACAGGTTTAGGAAGGACGTCTAAATCACAAAACCCAAGCATGCAAGCCTTACAGAATTCTCAGGAGAATGTTGTAAAATACCATTTCCTCTTCAAACAGTGCTTTTTAAAAATCCGATTTGATTTTAAACTCACCAATCCCTGTCTGGATGAACATATGTTGCCACACAGATTATTCCCCTTTGAAAACATCTACTGCCCTACAAACCAGCAGGAAAAGAGAAATTTCTGGCAGGGGTTGGGCAGTAAGACATGAGCTGCCTGACCCTTTTAACTGCTTTAAGTAGCTGGCTCTTTCCTTTCCGTGTATCTTTTCTCCCCTCCTGCTGCTATTACTGTTGTTTCTGCTTAGCAAGGACATGTCATTTTCCTTACCACTCTCTCTCCCCCCTTCTTAATTGGCCTGCAGTAAAAATACAAATTGCACCATTGTATTTTATTAGTAGCCATTTGATGGGCAAAAAAAAACGCCTCATAAGTACTGTCTGGAGGGTATTAATCAGACCTGCTGACTCCCCTAAGCACCCACTTTTATATCTTGACTCCCAGCTGAGGCCAGCGGGTGACGATCCTCCCCTTTTCCCCCACTGGGAGCATTTAGCTGGTCACAGCCTCTCCATTAGCAAAGGCACAACCAAAAGGTGTGGCTCCCATCCTGCGTGAGCCAAGTACACAGCCCAAATCTCTCGTCTGCCCATTAGCTTTAGTGCGTATTGTGCTTTATGGACATGAAAAGTCTGCCTCACTCTTTCACTCTCTCTCTCTAGGTACCGGAGCATGGAGCGAATGCCTGAATCTTAAAACAGCAGCTGAGCTTCGTAATCTTCTTTAAAGTCTCACGGTTTGGCAAAGACATCCTCCTTTCTTGGAAGTAGAATCCAGGAAAATTGTGGTCCCAAAGAGGCTAATAATGCAAGAGTGAGGTTCCAGGCAGACAAGCGTAAGGAAACAACTCCAGGGGGTATTGTAGGCTGTGTTCCAGCCCTGTGTATACCATTGTATGTTTCAATAAGAAACGCTTATTGAAGATGCGTGCGTAGGTTATAATGATGATAAAGGTTTGTTGTGAGATTTCAGTTTCTCAAATCTCTATTCTTTGTGTAAACCTCACCAACTTTCTACTGTCAGATATCTGGAAATTTATATCACTTGTGTGTACTCTGAAACATCAAAATGGAGAAAACAGATAAAAAAATTTTTCAGTGTAAATAAAAAGCAAAATGGTAGAACAAATAAACCAATGATGACCTAATCTCTGCCTTAACTTATTCATTTAGTAACTAACTTATAAAAAGTACCTATGTACCTCTATCCCAGAAACTATGTGCCAGGAACACCTCCTCATTTATTACTGAGCTTATTGATACAGTACCACAACTCAGTGGAGAATATGGTGGAACTTCCATTTGATATTTAACTGAGCTTAATGCACCATTTACAGTTTTGTCTAAGGGTCTGTTTTCTCTGCCTCATGTCATTGCTTCAACATCTGTATTTTTTTGTTTATAAACATCCATTAGCTCCAAGCTTTTGTGGACATAATGATTTTTAAAAGGACATTTCAGTTTCAAAGGGAGATTTCAAAGGCAATACATTCAATGCGGTAATTATCAGATTAGAGGAGCTCTCCATACAGTCCTTGCTTTCTGCTGTCATTGCGGTTTCTGTTTACATCTCAGAAGCACATGCATCACTTACAGATGTGTCACTCTCCTGCATTCGGGGTTCTTCCAGGTCAGTCAACATACATTCAGCAAACTGGAGGTTCCATGCCCTGCTTCTTCAGGGAGAATCTCCTCCTCTCAGGCAATGAGCCCAGAGACCAGAGTTCTGGGAACGGGACTCAGGCAGGAGACACCAATATTCAAAACCACAAAGAGAATGAGAAGGAGATGTGAGCAAGAGAAAAAGCAAAACAGGAGATAAAGAAAATGACATCACAGAAGCCAAAGAAAAGAGAGTCAAGAAGGACATTTTCCATGAGGAAGACATGACAGAGGACCTGGACAAGGATAAAGAGTAGACTCACCAAAACCGTGGGCGACCCCAAGGAAAACAGAGAGGGTGACAATCCATGGCCATGCACTGGACATGCAGGGCAGCTGGTCACAGCTGAGTGTCTTGAGGGAAGTAAGAGGTCTTTGATTGACTCTATTCTCACCTAGTAAATCGGGCTCGTGTGTGGTATCTCTTTCATTTGCCCCTCTGAATGTGCTCTCTGCCCTTTGCTCTTATGTTTAGAGACCACATTGACAGAGCTTCTGTCCCTTCTGGCCAATAGGCAGCCCTACAGAAAGAAAAGAGAACAAGGTCAGGGCCTGTGTCTCCCTGGCTGCTTCCCTGTGAGGTTTTCTGGAGAAGACTGATACCTTACTTAGAGGCATCCTTCTCTCTCAGCCGTCATGCTCTACAGGATTCTTTCTACTTACAGGTGCGGAAGCTGGGTTTGGTAACTGGACCCTTTCAGGCCCAGGGGTGGTCCCAGCAAAATTTTTGCAACTCCAGTTTCCTGAACTGTTCCCCACCTGTGGTTTCCATGTATCCACACCATCATAAATAAGATTCCTTAGATTTTCTTGAATTATCTTGATTTGAATATTTCATCTATTTCCAGTTAAGACCCTGAAAGAGGCATCGCTGGGTTCTTTGGAGGAAGAGAGTGTTTTAAAACCAGCTGTTCATGTAAATTAATCTGTGGTTGGTAAAATGAGTCCTACAGGTATTTTTTCATTTTTTGCTTTTTGTTGTTTTTTTTTAAGGCTGAGGTTTATTCTTGATCCTTGACCTATTCATGGACCAGCCTGGTGGCCTTCACCTTCCTACAACTTTTGAAAGATTGCAATCCTTGGTCTCTACCAATCCAAATCTTGGCCAGATTTTATTTACTAGAATTAAAAATACATCTAAAGTCTAACATGAATTCAGGACTAATTTACCCAAATCACATGATTCCCCAAAAAATACATGCCCTGTAAACACAATGTGTTTTGTTTGTTCCACCTATTTTGAATTATTGATTTTAAGTAGCCCTCAAAGGAAAGACACCTGTTTACCACTCTTGAGAAGCTCCTATTATAATGTGAGAATCTCAAAGTAGGCTGCATCAGACAATGTCACATGACCTCCTTGTATTCCCCAAAAAGGGAACGGCCAGGCTATGCAAGGAAAGGCCACTCAGCCAATTGGATTTAGCCATCCTTATAATATATTCTAACTCCAGTAGAAGTGGCCTTCGAGGAAGTTACACCACCTACTTGACATGTCTTTTTATATTGTATGTTATAGGGGATTTTTTTTTCTTGACCTGATTTTGTAATCACTTTGCTTAACAAGCACCATATTTGGAAGTCTGGGGGTTTCTATTCCACAGCAGCTCCTGAAAATAGAGATGTTCTTCTTATTCAGATACAGCAAATGTCTAATTCATACCTCTAAATAGTCTAGGTTAATTGCCTCACTTAATATCCTACAGCAGCAAATTCTACAGCCTAATCTCTTTCCTTTCCCCCCTAGTCTAACTTAGATACCTGATTTCACACAAAGGGACTTGGAGGAAAAAAAGTCCCTTTGTGTGAAATCAGGTATCTAAGTTAGACCAGGGGGGAAAGGAAAGAGATGTTAACACTCTCCTCTCCCCCAAATAAATGTTACATCCCAAATAAATGTTATCTTGATTCGCAGTCCATGGGAGAAAAAGTAAGCACATCTCACTCCCCTCTCCATGAAGCCAATCCAACATATATGCATCATCCAGTAGAAGCTGGCTCTGAAAATCATGTACAGAGAAGCTTGTATCTCTGTATATAAATCACATCCCTTCCCTGTGACAAGTCGTGTCCAGGCAAAGCTTATTACAAATTCAGTTTGAAATCTCGAGAAGGAATAGGAAAAAAATAACAACAGCTTTATGGAGCTATACTCAGGAAATGACTTGAACTCATCCCAATTTTAAAGTTCCATTCTATACAGCAAACAGCTAAAGCCCCATTTTCTGGGGAACTGCCCTTACAGGGAAGGTGTGGCAAAGCCATCTGCTGCCTTATAGTGACGGTTTTCAGCCTTGTTTTTCCGATCCAGCTATGAAATTGCACTAATCACAGAAACAGACTGTTTGGCCAGGAAGCAGTATATGCCAGATACAAGTGAATTTAAGCCCACATGTATTGAAGCTGCAAGCTTAGTTTGCAATTTATGTGCAAGTGGTTTTGTATTTATTGATCTGGACCGAGTGCAGGTCCTATAGGGGAAATATGACAGATTTCATCTGTCTGACAGCCAAGTCTAATTGTATTTTCAGTCCAAAATGACCAAAGACAAAAGTGCACATGTTGAGAGGCTTCACTCTGGTGCCATATGGAGTATTAGATACAGGGCCGTGGTCACTGTAAGTGTTCATTTTAATAACTAGACACAGACTGCATCCTAAGCAGCGAAAGCGAGAGAGGTGAGAGTTTTTAATTCAAATCTGAATTAATAGACCATCTGATTCTGCCTGAATGTGGGTGGGCCATTTTAAAGAGTGCCTTTGATAGACATGATTGGGGGGGACTTTAAAAGATTGTGTCATATATTATCGATTCATCTGGACCATGAAACTTGCAAGCCAAAAGTCAAATACTTCCCGCAATGGTTGTCACTAAAATTATATCTAGTATTTCTGGGAAGGCCTGGCATCTTAAAAATCAAAAAGCGTCTTCTGTAACCTTACTTTCTAGTTGTGGAGACTAATTGTGTCTGTGAGAATAGTTATCTATGATTTCTCCCCCTCCCTCTCTCTCTCTCACGTGTGTACCTGTCTGTCTCTCTCTGTGACTCACAGACACACACTCACACAGGGAGGCTCATTATCACAGAAAATTACACAGACACTTCATTAGAAGCCATTATGTAACTAAAGAGACTATCGACTATGAAACATACCTCAAAGAATATCAGCTAATACCCAGAGATCCAGAGGCTGGGTTCTAACAGGGGGCCGTTCAGGATTCTAGATTCTTTTTACGAGTACTATTTGACACTGTAGCTCCCTTCTCCTTCCGAGCTTTGGTGATCCTACACCATGCAAACTCTCCTTCCTCTCTGCTCACTCTTTCTTTGCCTGTGGGAGCAGGTACCTTTCCCCTGCCTGTGCACGTGGCATAAAGGACCACTTGCTGGCTGTTTAGTATGAATAACTTAGTTACCTTCTCTGCTTCTGTGTCTACCATCTTTAAAAATGGTATAACACATGCCATTATAAAGGGACAATATGGAGGGCTGATATAAGGGTTAAATTAGTTAACATATATTAAAAAGTGAAATGTATTCTAATGCCTAGGCAGAGCAGGTGCTCCGAGAATGATAGTTTCCCTTCCCTCTTCCCTGCTATCTTTAGACTGTCTCAAAGCATCTTTTGTATTCATTGCTTCAGCTCCCGCCTCATCTCCAACTTCCACAGGCACATCTGCAACCCCAGCTCCTCATCTATTATTCATTCTATTAACCTATGATCTGTTAATCTATCATCATCCCATGCTTTCCTAAATCCCAGGGCTTGACTCCTCTACTGAAGCCCCAGGTTCAACACCAACAGGACAAAGCTCACAGTTCATTCCATCCGCGCCCCCACCACCCTGTCCTGCTGTCCCACAGCCTGTCGCCCACTCTCAGCCCCCTTCTAACCTTTCTCTCTTACTGAACCGATCAGTATCCTCTCACTCTGCCAGTCCCAAAACCTTCGGATCGTTGTTGACGGAGCTTTTCTGTGTCCCTCACAACCAATTGGTCACCAGAGATCCCACCACATCTCACAATCTTTCAGACCCCTCCCTTCCTCTCAGTTCCCAGCGCTACCCTGGCCCAGCCTTATTGCAGGATTGCCACACCGGCCCCCGCTATGCCTTTGCCACTAGCTCACCCCAGGGCACTCTAAGTGACGGCAGTTCGGACCTACAAGACCAGGCCTTGCCTACTCTATTAGTTTCCTGTTGCTGTAGAATAAACAACCACAATAAGATAATAAGTGTGTGTTTATTATTTTATTTAATATCTTATAGTTTAGTTATTGGTTATTTATGATCTTATAGTTCTGGAGGTCAGAAGTCCAAAACGCATCTCACAGAGCCAAAATCAAGGTGGTGTTGGCAGGGTTGTGTTCCTTCTAGAGGGTCTAGAGGAGAATCTGTTTCCTGGCTTCCCAGCTTCAGCTTCTAGAAGCCACCTGCATCCCATGGCTTGTGGCCTCCTTCCTCTATCTTCAAAGCCAGCATGGTAGCATCTTCTAATCTCTCTCTCTCTCTCTCTCTCTCTCTCTCTCATTTGACACTCCTGCCACCTTCTTACATTTATAAGTTGTAAGGACCCTTGTGATTACATTGGACCTCACTCAGGTCATCTAGGATTATCTCCTTATCTCAAGATCCTTAACCTTAATCACTTCTGCAAAGTCCCTTTTGCCATGTAAGGTAACAAATTCACAGGTTTCAGGGATTGGGATGTAGAAATCTTTGGAGGGGATATTATTCTGCCCACTATACCTACTTTGTCAGTGTTATTTTATAGAATTATCCTCTACTTTTCTATGGGAACCAGCATCACTGGTGTTCTTATAAATCCTCAAATAAACCTTGGTTACCTCTACCACAGAACCTTTGCAAATACTGTTTCTTCAGCCTTCACCTTACTCTTACACATCTTTCAAGCCAGGGCAAGTATTCCTGGCAAGTACCCTCACAGTATCATGTATGTTTTCTCTCTTATCACATACTATAGTTTTCAGTTGTATACATATTTTTGTAATTAGTTGATTAATGTCTATCTCCCCATTAGACTATAAGCTCTGTGAGGACAGAGCCAATTTCTGATTTTGCTCAATTTTGTTCCAGAGCCTGGAACAGAGAGCACACAGTTAGCATTTGATGAGTATCTGTTGAATAACTAAATAAGGCCATTTATCCAATATCCGTCAGGATATCAGCAGTAACTGACCACCCACCCACCTACCACCATATAGCACACACACACACACACACACACACACACACACACACACGTCAAAAAAATAACAAACATGAGCCATAATCTGCCTTATCTTATCTAATTCTCATAACAAATTTCCTAGGGGGCTACTCTCACAAGCCCCATTTTATAGATAAGAACTGAAGAAAGGAGAGGGTGGAGAAGCTTCCACGAAGACAAATCTAGCAGGTAATTGAGTCAGTAGTCTATCTCAAGTGAGTTTGCTTCCAAAGGCCACACTGATGCCCTGGGATTGTTTTCATATGAGCACCAGTTGAAGTACGTGGGTGAGGGCACTTCACCTGTGCACACACTCACGGGCCTCCGTGCACGCACACACAAACACACCTCCTAACCTCTCTGTCAACCGTGGGGGCAGTTTGGAGGACATTCACAGAAGACTCCTGAATGGAGGCAGGCATGTCAAATGAAGTTCCATGAACATGATGTGAGTGATAGCCCCTGGCCCTCACCACACAGGTAGGGAACTGGGGAAGGTGAGGACTTTGGAAGGTGTGGGCATGCCAGAACCTTCATGAATGCCCCAAAGAGTGAACTGTAAACCCCCAAAAAAGGTGAAAGAAGAGGCTAAGGCATAACAGATTCCTGCTGGCCTCCCCCTGAGAGGAGAAGAGAACCTGGCAAAGGGCAGAAACCTTGCTAGACACCATCTGCTTAATACCCCTGCGACCAAGGTAAAGAAGAGTCAATGGCAGAGTATTATGGGACTGAGCCCTAAGCCTGTGAGGGCTGTGCTAACTCCAGAACTTACTGTCAGAATTGAATTGAATTCTCGGACATCCAGTTGGTGTCAGAGAATTAGAGAATTGCACGGTGTTGGAAAAGACAGCACATATTTTGTGTCAGAGAGAATCAGAGAGATGGAATGCAATTACATTCCAGACTGGGAGAATTTGGGTCCACGCAAGTAACAGGAAATATGACCTCCAAGGAGTCCTGCTGATGAGATTGGCAAGGCTGGTCCTTGAATGACATCTCAGGAATTTGGATATTTTCTTATAGTTTAGGTTTAGTTAGTTATTATAGATTTTCCAGCAGGAAATAGCTTGGAAATTTTTCTCTTATCACAAAGGAAAATTGTATTTCTGGCAAGGAAGCAGCAACAGCAAACTTATAAAATGTATTTACACACCAAGTAAGAAACCAATTGTTTCTTTTTTTAACCACACACATCAATATCATTAAATACCATTCCTGTATAAAACCATTTATAACTTACATTTGACTTTATTGAATTTTTACCAGATAGCCAAAGTTAGTCAAAATTCTCACGGTACAGTCAAGCATGACTTTAACAAACAATTTTAAATTAAAGCACTAAAACTCAAGGACAGTTTATGAATACGTTAGCTTTTCTTTCCAGAGCCATTGGCTGGTTTTAGCCAAAGCATATCTATTTAAAAAAGAAAAAATAGTACCTAGAACACTCTCTTGTATCTGGGATTACTGTCAACTCAATTGAAATAAATTCTATGTTCTGCCTCTAATGCTTCTTTTCACAGGTTTAAAAGATGCATTTTGGAGTTTTGCACTGTTGGACATCCAATTTATGTGGTTATGAGGAGCGGCTAAGCAGTTTATCTTCTATCCATTTTAACTATCGAAACTGAATTCCAATGAAACCCTTACACTGTCAGTATTGTACTATTCTACGCTACCTGTTGACCTGGGGAAAATGAGCCAAATTTGGAGCCAGCCTTATTAAATGGGGCTGTGAACAAACTATTAATACTATGTATAAAACCCTACAAATCAAGTCAGGCTTTGGGGTCAAAAAATTGATAAAACACATGACCTGAAACCAACCTGCCTAGACAGGGGTATTCTCCAAAAAGGTTCAAAACATCAGAGTGAACAAGTAAGAAAGACCTCTCCTGAAACAGGTTCATGAATCTATGCCATACTAAACAAGGACTTTAGTATTGTATGAATTCAAAATTAATTTGTTTTTTCATTTGCTCCTGCTGTAGTGCCACGAGCAACTCTTTTTTCCAGTTTCTAAAAGAAGCAAGGTTGGTGGTGGTTGTCGCCATGAACATCCAATGAATGATTCATTCTTGCTCAAGTGGAACCTATGGGAAATGCTGCCAATAACTTGGTTTATTTCATATCTCCAGTTCTCAGCAGACAACATATTTGTCTGCATTTTTACAAAATCTCATAAATTCTTCAGTTAGTGTACAAATAATAACACAATGTGATTCCATTTGGTCTTCATCCTCAGGGCTTTGGGAGAAGAAGGAAAGCTCGGTCTTCCTGGGGAACGTTGTAGACCATGATCTCCACGGCCTGCTGGGAAGTCCTGGAAAGAGGGTAGAGGGAGGATGATGTACACAGTTGTAAATCCTTAGATGCATCTCCAAAGCAGCAGGTAGCGTGTAGCCAGATGACTCCAGTGGACATTGCACATTGCTATTTGGGGGAACTGGGTGTTCAGCTGCGTTCACCCGCGGCGCCCCGAGGAGCAGTGTGGTGCAGTGGGAAGAGACACAACAGTCCTGCATGTTTGGATCTCTCTCCCTTTCTCTTCTTAACCTCAGGCAAATCACTTCACTCATCTGTAAAAACGAGGGAATCTCTTTCAGGATTATTTTGAGGTTTAATTAAAATGCTACAAGAAAAATGCCTAGCACGGCACTGCATATAGTAGGTTCTCAGCAAATGTCATCTCCTAACCTCCTTTAATTTCCCCATGAAAAGGATCTCACAGAAGGGTGATCTTCCGCACTCCTCTCACTACAAGTACAGGAATTACAATCACAATCACACTTAATAGACCCTGGACCCAACCCTGATTTTGACATAAATGCAATCCCAATTCAGGCCAGACCAGCAGGCCACAAAAAGATGTATCTGAGGTACAAAGCATCAGCCTCTACATTATTGGGATCCAGTGTAAATCTACCAAGTGGCCAGAAAATATTCTCTCCAAGAATAAAAACCGGGCCCTATTACTTTATGACCATGCAGTAGGGTCAACCATGAATTAATGAGATTCCATCGAGAGCTTTGCAAAGCTCTCCGTTGCTGTCGGGTAGCAGGCAGGAAGTGCTCGCAGGGGCATTCTTCCTCAGCCCCCACGGGTCTCTTATATAACCCAACTCCCCCACAAAGGCCCCTTCTCTGCCCCCCAGTCCGCCTCACTATGGTCTTTCATCTGACCCACTGAAAAACCAACACTTGTTCATGCCACACGAGGACAATATCGCCTGCTTTCTCCTCAATTCTAAGACTTGGAAGAAACATACTTTCTGCAGCCCCCGAAAACCCCTATCTCTGAACACCTCCCTGTTCTCCAATCACACTTTTTTCCCAGCATTACATCTAGTTCAGTATTTTTCCCTTCTCACATGAAGAAAAGCATTCATTCTGAGGCACGTTTTTGAAACAATAAACAGCTTACTTCTTCGTGGAAAAATAAGCAATTTCCAAGTAACCCTTGGAAGCATCTAAATAACCCACACATATTTATGGCTGAGTGACTCTTTGGATTGAAGAAACTTTAAGCCTGTGTTTGCAAAGATTTCCATTAACATCTTTGAGCAACCTCTCATCTCATTTTAAAACAAATGGTTCACTCAACAGAAGAGAATAGGGTTTGTTTGTTGTGGGGTTTTTTTTTTCTCCGCCCCCAGCTTGGCCTCCCAAGTAGAGATTTGATGTGTACACAGAGGCTCAAATGGCGAATGTTCCCCCAGAGGTCTTGGGGTGCTGGGAGTGAGGGCAGAATCCTCTGCTGTGTCCACGGTCAGCCTTTTTCTCTCATTTTAAATGAACCTGCATTTCACCTTACCCCTACTTTTTCTTTCTTGCAAGAATAACTCCCCAAGGAAAAGGAAAAAGGCACTCATCTTCCTACCACCCCCACACTGCAGCAGGAAACGCACTGTTTTTAAAGGGTTTTTTCCTCAGGAGAAAAATATGCCATAAGCTATATTTATCTCTAATCCATTTCTCTCTCTACTCCCAGATTAAGGAATTAATGATAATGACTGCTACAGCTGCTGTCCTTTGCACATTAATTACTGTAAATTGTCTGCAGCCTCAAAAAAAAAAATCCACTTACCAACAACGGTAAGAGGGCAAGGTTCTATGCCAAGCATTAGGTCCCTAACCTAAATAATAAATCAGTGTAGCATCAAGCCCGAGAAGATATATACAAGCTTGGGCACTGGGTTTCCACCCACAGGCTTAAGCACAGAGGAGGGAGCAGGGCCAGGTTGAGAGGGGGTGAGAGAGAGGAAAATACATTGTATAAACCCGCGTCCCTTTCCTCAAGGACCAGAACAGATCAAATATTGAGGAAAACTACTCTCAAATTCATAAAAGCCTGCATCATTGCAAGGCCTCTTAGGTCATTTTTCAATACATCACTGTTTTTACATTTGCTAAGATCCTTGCAGATAGGATATAGTCAATTGTAAGAATGACTCTTCCACCCTGACTCCCTCCCTGGCTGTCTTGCATCCCACACTCCAGGGACACCCAGACCCCACTGCAACAGCCCACGCTCTTCCTTTCTCAAAATCCTTTCATATTCCATTTTCTCTCTGTGACGAGTCTTTTTTAAAATTTACTGTTTTTACAGGTGTTGTCTTTGAAATCCAGTGGTTTTTTTTTTTTATTTCAATAGATTTAGGAGGTACAAGTGTTTCTGTTACATGAATGAAGTAGATTTTTATCCCTCCCCCCTCCTGCCCTCTCCTTCCTTAGTTTCCAATGTCCCTTACGTTACGATCATACATACCCATCGCTTAGCTCCGCTTACAAGTGAGAACATGTGTTTGTCTGCCCCTTTCCAGTCCAATAAAGTTTCACTAATTCCCAGCCTCGACTCGATGCCACCTCCTCCTGGAGGCTATTAGAGCTCCCTAGCCTTTCCCACAGGCTCTTGTGGCACTCCCACTCTGTCACCGGGTGTCACAGTCCCAAGGCTCCAAGCCCGCCAAGGGCCGGAGGGCTGGGCAACTGTCATTTTTACCAACTCAGGCTCTTCTCTTCACAACTCGCCATTCCCTTGCCCACTCCAGCGTCCTCCCTTTTCTTTTATAGCCAAACATCCCCACACTTCCTTCCCTCCCTTCACACCTCAACCTTCTATATTCTGGCTTCTTGACACCGTCTCTCCAGTAAAACTGCTGTGTCTAAAGTCACCTTGCTAAATCCCCAGGGCACACTTCAGACCTATCTCAGTGCAATACCCCACGTTGGAAACCTGAGGGTCATTTTTAATTCCATTGTCACCCTTATCCCCAACTCTAAGCAACGATCAGGCTCTGGCCACTCTACGTTCCTTGTAACCTGGAGGCCACCCACTTTGCTGCACCCCCAATGCTACTTCCTAATTTAGATCTCCATCACCTCTCACCCGGGGAAGCTGCAACACCCTCCCAACGGGTCTTCCTGCTTCCAATCCAGTCTCGCTTTATTGCAGCCAAGGTGATCCTTCTTAAAAGCAAATTAAATCTGAGTCCTCTACTTGGTATCCTTCTAAATTTCCCCCTTTCCCTTGGGATAAATTTCCAACTCTTTAGCAAGATTTACTAGGCTTTTCCTTGTCTCTCTCTCCAGTCTCATCAATTTTAACTCTCATTATCTCCCCCATCATTCTGTATTTCTCAAGGTTCCTTTAGAGTGTTCTGATTGCTCTCATCGCCAGGCCTTTGTCTATGGTGTTCCTTAATTTTTTTTCCAGCCCCCTCTGCCCAGCAGACTCTTTCTTGCCCTTCGATTCTCATCTTAGATATCATTTCTCCAGCAGTCTTCCTCTGCTTGCCCCAATCCTGACTGCGTGTCCCCCACATGCTTCTGTAGTACTTGGTCCTTCCCTATCACAGCACTTAACATTCCAACCGCCCTGCAGAGGCCCTAAGGTCACAGCACCATGGCTGCCATCTGGACATCACTCTGTCATCCTCTTTCTCTTTCTCCTAGCCAGCTTCTCCGTTTTCAGGTCAGTCCACAAGGCCATCCCCCCCACCGTGCTATATTACCTGGTTTTCAAGGTCACTTTGCATCTTGCACTTCTGGTACCAACAGTGTGCTATCTCAGCTTCTCAATTCCAAGTTCCTGAAGGATGGCTATGACTGGTCCCTCTCATCTTGTTTTCTGGCCAGCCCGAGCATAAGTGCTTTTGATTTAGGTCTGGGTGTCAGGGGTGCGGTGTCATGGTACAGAACATAGCCACATTCACTCAGTAGAGATTTGGGGCACAGTCATAAATAGAAGAAACCTCTGGGACACCCCTGCTATACTGTAACTCTTAGCAGGTAACCAAGCAGTTTTATTGTTACATGCTCATTGCCTAGCAAAGGGTCAGCCACAGGGGAATGTGCTAAGTAATGGTCAAACCAACATTTATCAAGACCTAGATCAAGATCTAGATTAACATTCTAGAAGACCCATTGGGAGATCCTTTTTGCAAGTCAGACCAGGCAGGGTAAGCAAGTTCTTGATGCCCAAATAACAAGAAGATAATTGTTCCTTAAAGGGAGTTGCCCAGATAATAAATGTTTTCTGACTCTTCACTTAAGAGTCAAATTTACCACTTAGCTGATAACAGCTCCTAGCAGCTTTAACCAAAACAGAAATAATCTTTTGTAGCTTCAACCTGCCTGCTTGACCTCTCCTTAAAATAATTGCTGAATTGGGCTTTAAAAGTCTAGGAGGAAATCAGATAAAAAGTATAAACAGGATTAATGCAATATTTTAGCATCAGTGTAATAATAACTGCTTCAAGATCCTTCCCAATTTGAAATTCACCTCTAGACTCAGCAGATTTATTATCCACAGAGTCCATGGGGCACTGAGCATGGCTTCTGACTTAGGGCAGATATGAAAGGCTCTATCTTAAGTCATGTCTTTGTAGTAAAATTTAGGTTTTCACTCACTTTAAGATATCTCCCTTTATCTCTCTCTCCAACCCCCCATGCCCCTCCATTATTTGACTTCCAATACTCAAGTCCAATCTTCTGTTTACTCCCAACACTTCTTTGCAACCAGTACTCTCTTGGGATACTGAAAGGAAGGAAGGGAGGAGGAATGGGACTGTTGAACTCCCAGAAAGCATATATGGGTGAATATATTCATTTGTTAAAAAAATACTTAGGGGTCTGTGGGCCTGCAAGGGGCCAAAAATAGACTCTAGAGGCACTAAAGGTGGTATTCCGCAGTTCTCTGATGTTGAGCGGCTTCCATCCACCAGCCAAGCTCCCTTTGCCTTTCAGACACCACCACCGAAAACTGCACAACAGCAGATCATTCCGCACTCTGATCCTTATCAACTGGTAAATTTGGAAACACTGTTCTGCATTATCTCAGTTGGCTCTTCCCAAAGCATGTTTCATTAACTTAGGGATTTTTCACCCTGGCTACACAGTGGAGTCACCTAGGGAGCTTTTTACACAAGCCAATGCCCACCTACACTATTATTTTTATTCAAATCTTCAATCATGGATGAGGGCCACTGGTGAAACACCAGCTCTGCCAAGAAACCCCACGAAAAACCCAGGATTCCCCCTTAGAGTAGGTGTAGAAGGTGCTGGTCTTTAAGCCTCCCTTCTGGATTCCCAGTACAAATTGTTATATTGAAGAGTCTGGAAGTCCTACAACAAAGACTCTAATTTTATTTAAATTTGTGCTCCAAATTTAATTGCCCACAAAGAGAACTTATTTTGTTCATTTGCTTGTTTGGTGGCTGGATGGTTGGTTTTTACATAATATGAATGAGCATCCTGTACAGTAGGAATATACTTAAATAAAGCCTGTTGCCTTGTTTGCCGAGTGAAGAACTAGCCTCGATGTTCCGATTCAGTTTGTGTGGCAACTCCTATATTCTGCATCCATTTAGCTTCTCATTTCTATTTCTATTTACAGCTCACTGTTTATTTCATTCCTGTCTCTGATTGTGTATAGGCACTGACTCACCAAACTTGACTGTCAGTTCTCCCCTGAAGACCTTGTCAAAGACAAACTTTCTCACCCCTTTCCCTTCATTCAACCTGACTTACGTCTGCCTGGAAGAACTAGCCCTGCCCAAATCCATTGCTTTATCCCTAAGTTGTATGCAAACATACCATATCCACAGTTTTTAATACCGTGATTTCCAGGTTATCAACTCCAAACATGAGAGGGATGGAAAATGGGAAAGTAGAGTTCATGCGTGTCCTGGAGCTGGCCCATGGGGGGATCTCAATTGCAGGAAAATTAACACAGGAAGGAGGAGCGACCACATGCTTCCCCAGGCTGGCCAATTTCTTGAAGAGGAGCAAAAGCAAGATATTAAAATGCTTGAGGAAAACAAAGTGGAAAATAATAAGCTCTCAGAAAAAAAGAGAGAAAGAAAAAAGAATTTTTAATTATTTGACATTAAATTTCTCTCCCACTTATATAATAGAAATCATCATTCTGACTGGTACTAACTCGATGGCAAGATATCTCCACAGTGACAATGTTGACATTTTGAGCTGGATAATTATTTGCTGTGGGGGCTCCTAGGCACTGTAGGATGTTTAGCAGCTGCTGGCTTCTACCTCCTAGATTCCGATACTCTGCCCTTCCCCGACTGCCCACCCAGTTGTGGCAATCAAAACTA
Source organism: Lepilemur ruficaudatus (assembly GCA_963574885.1). Taxonomy (NCBI): domain Eukaryota; kingdom Metazoa; phylum Chordata; class Mammalia; order Primates; family Lepilemuridae; genus Lepilemur; species Lepilemur ruficaudatus. The sequence goes on from CAUYRT010051172.1 coordinate 80,573, forward strand.
TCTCCAGGCATTGCCAAATGTCCCATGGGGGCAAACTGCCCCAGGTTAAGAACCACTGCTCTAAGGCATAATTCCTATATTCAAAACATTATGAAACCCAAATTCGGTGGGGGAAATAAAAAGTTAAATCACAAATCTTTTTTCTGGTTAACTTGAATCAAATAGCAAAACATGGATAAATATTATTCTAAAAAAATCCCCAAGATTTTTGTTTCCTATAAAAAATGTGAATCATACTCTTTTTTAAACACTCAAGTTAATTGGGTGAGGGAGGAGGATAGAAAACAGTGTTTGGGGACAAAGGCAAATTCTAAGCTGAACCTAGAATTTTTTTTTAATCACTAATAAAGTGGGGAAATTATGATTTTGCTATATAAAAGTTTAAAATATTGCATGTTAATTTTAAAAACCCAAATAAAAAGGGAAACAAAAGGGAAAAATTCGAAGTACGTGTAACAAAGATTAATGTTCAATATAAAGAATCTACCAAATCAGTTCAGTAAAAAATGAAAAACATGGAGACTACAAAAGATAAGTGGCCTGAGAGGCACACAAATAATTCACAAAAGAGAACACTCAACAAGAGAACGATAATGAGCACTAGAAAATTTTTAGCCTCACTAGAATCAAAGAAAACTAAATTAAACATAATTTTTGCCTATTAAATTAATATCTTTTTAACTGAGAAGATTCTACACTGATAATAGTGAGATGAAAAAGACACTCATATAGTGATAGTTTTTAAAATTAATTTAAAAAAATTATGAGCCTTAAAACAGTCACTTTGCATAATCTATCCTAAGAAATTAACCCTAATTACTAAAAAAAACTCAAAGATGCTCATTATAGTGTTATCTAAGGTAATGAAAAATTGAATGTCACCTAAATGCCCAATAAGTAACTTACATTGTGAAGGTTACATTGTAGCAATTAAATGTAGTGTTATAAAGCCATTAAAAAGTTGCTTTAAAAAAACAGATATAAAAATCATATATTAAAAGGTCTGGATAGATACCAACTGAAAAGCTGATCCTAGTTACCTATGAGTAGCTGGAATACCAGCAAAATTTTTCCCACCTTCCATTTCACATTTCTGAATTTTTTGTAATGTGCATGTATTACTTTTACAATGGAAAAAGTAAACTCCATAAAAAATGATTAACTTTTCTTAAAGTGCAGCTCTGAACAGTGAGGTGTTGCTGCTTGCTTCTCAAATCATGTTTTCTTCAGATTGAGCTATTTTGAAAACATTCTAATCATACAAAAGATGATTGAAGCCAAGAACACCTAATCTGCTCTAATTTCAGGGTCATCAACCTCAGCCACATAAACAACCAGGGGGAGATGGATTCTGGAATATGCTTAAAGAAGCTTTAAGACATGGTTTCTCTCTCTTCCCTGGCCTCATTTTATTTTACTGAATACATCAAACAGATTCTTCTACACATATCAACAGAAAATCCCAAACAGGAAAAAGCAACATCAAGCAACTCATTTTCTAGATAATCTTAAAAATAATTGAAAAACAATAATTGAAACTATTTTAATGAAAATAATATAAGTAAATAGATACCTAAACACATAGATAGATAGATTAGATATAGAATCATTTATTTCCTAACAATGCAAGTCAAAAATTCATAGAATTTAGGAATCAAACGTTCTTTTAAATACAACTAGTCCTAGTTCATTTTGCATGGGCTTTTTTGTCAAAATAAAGAAGAAAGCCACAGGAAGTCATCATAGACAGATGTCACGAGGCAGGCCACAATAGTGGGGAGAGCCTTGGAATCACAGGCTTAGATTAAATGAAGAGATTAAGTTAAATTAAAAAACTAAAATCGTAGTACAGTGCTTTTAACCATCCAAAGTAAGATTCCTGTCTACATCCCAACAGATGGTCACCCTGATGCAGTCACCCAGACTCTTGAAGGTGGGCCACCTCCTTAAGAATGATCGTTGATGCTTTCATCCACCCCCATATCATATTCCAGGTCATGTAAATTTTATGTTGAAAATACCTTTTGCATCCAACTCACCCTTTCTATTTCCATTAATGTAGGTGAAAATAGTAAGAAAATGATGGCATTAATCCAGGCAGGAAATGAAGGCCTGGGCTAAGATGGTGACAAGGATAACTAAGAAGATGGGTAGAGATGAGATATACTTTATAATAAAAGAAAGGAAAGGCAGGCATTGATGATTGATTAGAAATAAATATGGTGCCATGTTTTCTGAAGCAAAAAAAAAAAAAAAGGGCTCCATGGCCTGACAATCATGAAGGTACTTCTGAGTTCAATGGGGCAGAATATTTGCTCTCAGGACCAACTCAGAAAATCCATATAGAGGGATTTTTTTTTAAAGTGAGCATGACTGGGACTTATAGAATGGGAGTCAAGATGAAAGAGAGGGGAGAGAGAGCCAGGCAATAGGTAGAAAAGGAAGCCCTCTTTAAGCTTTAAGTACTACGTTATTTTCTTTTTCTATTCAAGCATGTTCTCTTCCGCTGGAAAATGCTTTGTTAAACTGATCTGAGGTCATTTCCATCCTCATGAGAAATCTGTTGCAGTATTTCATCCTAAACATTATAAAGCTTGGCATTAAAAGCTTCCCCAAGTCTATTTTCCCCTAGAGTCAGGTACCGTTTGTCATTTGCTCACACATTCCTTCTGGCAGACTGCTTTACGATGAATCCCGTGGGCAGCCATGGGGCTGGAGAGCATCCTTCACACATGACTTCCCACCGAGTCCAGAGGCCGATGGGCACGTGTAGAAAACCAACTCACCCCGTTATTGATGGCGGCTCCCATTTGGGGCACATACGTGTTGTCTTCTATTTGTACTGCTCACCTGGGTTTATAATGCACCTCCAAATCTTGGAAAAACAAAACTCGAAACCTAAAAATTACTTTTATATTGGAGTGTTCATCCCTGTGAATCCAAGTATGTATTGTTTTTTTAGGGAGCTTGCCCAAGCCTATATTCCAGAAAGACAAAAAGTCAGTATTTTCTCAGATGAAAACAGAAGGATTGTGAAAAAGGGATATGAGCAGTATTTGTGATTTATGGCCTGAAAAACATTTTTATATTCAATAAAATGAAGGCCAGGAGAAAAAGATCTTTGAAATTAGGACTAAAAAAATCAAAGACATTGGTCACTATAGCTGTGGAGTCACATAGAGAACAGTCTATTTTTAACTTTGATAAAAGAATTTTTTAAATCCCAAGTTATTAACTTTGGAAGGAATAAGGGCAAATGAGATAAATACCAGACTGTATATTTTATCTAACCAATTAATTTGGTAAACCACTAACTGTCTGTGTTTGTAAATCTAGTGTGTGGTCTAGAAGAGGAATTTTTGGTCCATAACATAGCTCTCTGGTATACTTTTAACTTACAGCCAAAAATGAGTTTTGAATACAAACCCTTTGGGGAGTTGTGGGAAGTGTGTAGAGTATACATTTTTTGTCACCTTGTGACAGGGAGGAATAGGGGTAGATGAATGGAGAGAGACCCTAAGAACAAAACACCCTAAAATAGCAGTTTTATTCTCTTGTGGTCTGGATGGTGGTCTGTTTTCCCCTTAGAATGCATATCTAGAAGCCATTACAGTTAATGGGCACTGTGGAGATGAAGAAAACCAATCTCTGAACACAACTTTTCAGCTTATGTCTCTGTGAATATGAGATGAAGTTTCTGGTATCTATTAATGTTATTGATTAAACCACAATGTTTTTATGTATCTAGAATGTAGTTTATGCTGAAAATTTTTCTCTTAAAGATTTTCTGTACCTTATGGCTCCCTCATATGTAGTGGAAATTTTTCTCTGCCCAAAGGGCAACCATGATGTAAAAAAGGCTCCCACTTCAGGTAGCCAAAAGGAAATTTCTAAACCACGAGGGCAGGCTTTTGTGGTAGCTAAAACCAAACACAACCTCTAACACATGTTTCTCTCTGAATGTCCCCCCACCCCATGTTAACAGCTTTCCTAAGGAGAGGGTTAGCCCAGCAGCAAGACTCACACATACACAGCCCCAACGGATCTCTGGCATTCCATGGTCAGTGTTTGGGTGCTATCTTAGTCCTTTCTGGCTGCTATATCAAAATACCCAAGGCTGGGTAATTTATGAGAACAGAAATACATTTCTCATAGTTCTGGAGGCTGGAAAACCCAAGATCAAGGCTCTGGCAGATATGTTGTCTGGTGACGGCTGTCTCTCTGCTTCCAAGATGGCACCTCCTTGCTGCATCTTCACATGGCAGAAGAAATGGAAGGGCAAAAGTTCCTAGCTAATTCCCTCAAGCCCTTTTATAAGGGTACTAATTCTATTCATGCAGTTGAAGCCCTCATGACTTAATTACCTCCTCCCTTTTCATACTATGCCATTGCTTCTTAGCTTACAATGTGAATTTTTAGGAGACACATACATTCAAATCACAGCAGGCACAGAGTCTTGCATAACTTCCCACATACAATGATCTTATAATTTCAGGAAGTGAAAAGAAACTTCTCACCCTGGGGGAGTGGGAAAGTACAGAACAGATTGCAGACCTAGAGTAGCCCATTTCCAAAGGAAGACTTCAATCCCTCCTGAAGACCAAACAGATTCTGCCAAGCTCCAGAAGAAAACCAGGCATATTTTCAAGACATCAAAATGCTATGCAAGGAAAAGGCTAATGCCACTCAATATCACAGCCATCAGAGCTGTGTACACACACAGACAGATTCGTGATTCACTTGTTGAGTTCAAACAACAGCCCATACAGCATATTCTAGAAACCTTGCCCCAGCACTTGGCTCTATCTTTAAACTATCATAAACACAAATATCAATCGGTGTAACCTTTCTGGAGGGCAATTTTGCAATACCTTTCGAAAGCCTTTGAAATGTGTATATACTCTTGGAACCAGCAATTTCCCAACTAGGAATTTGTCCTAAAAATAAAAAATCATGAATTTATTCAAAGATTTAGCTACAAGGCTGTTCAACCTATATTTGTTTATAGTAATGAAAAACTGAAAACAACCAAACATCCAGCACTAGGGAACTGAATAAATAAATTCTAGTATATTAGTATGAAATGCTAGACACCATTTAAAACTAGTATTGTAGAAGAAAATTTAAGGACATGACATGTTAACTAACAAGAAAGATTATAAAACAATATGAACAATGTGATTCCATTTGGGGAAGGTATCAAAAAATATAAATAAGCAAAATTGAGAAAACCAAGATCTTCATCACCCTGTCGACATTTTGGTGTAGCTTCTAAAGTTTATTCTATGAATATATGCTATTTAAAATAAGAAAATAAAATAAAGCTTTTTAATCACTACTTTTAAATTTCAAGCAATTAAATACTTCTTACTATTAATTATCTACAGAACTGTTGGGGGGGGGAAGAAAGAAAGAAGAAGAAAATTAACCTGAGTTGTTTCTACATGTTATTTTTTATTCAATTTAATTTAAATGTAAGATCAACTCAACTTATATTGTCCCCTTTTGGCAGATATCGAAGATAATTAGAGCGTATATTTTCTACCAAAAAAGCAGGAGGGAGATGCCTTGCTTTTCCTCTGTATCCTTTCTCATTAAAACACTATGATTAAGATTACTTCTTCTGTTTACCAAACTAGATGAATTCTAAAGTTATTTTTTTCCAAGGTGAAGGTGTTAATTTGCATTACTTCTGATTACTCATTCAAGAGAATGAGCCAGGTTGCATCCACTATATATTATGCAGTGAACTGTTGATTATCTGTGGCGACAAGGACAGTACAAATAATAAAAATCCATAGAGAATACCTAAACTTCATTTTAGCCACAAGTGTCAACAGTTTGCCAGAGTTGTTAGCAAGGAACAAAGCTGATTTGAGTTTTATCTCCCAACTCTCTTCCATATGCTTGAGGATTATGCTAATAAGTAAAATGACCAGCAGCGGCGGAGGCAGCCTGGGTAATTCCTAGTTGGGAGAATTGGTTTCTGATTAATCAAGATTTGGCTGAATTGGAGCACGGACATGCAACTGTCTCCCAATAAAGACCCTAAACATTCTTTAAATATTCATTGTCTAAAAAATTCCATTTACTTAACAGCATGTTTACTAGAACTTATTTCACCTATGAAGCACATTTACTGTAACACCCCATTTCTGGCCCCCCTGAACCCTACATGCACAGAATAAACAGTGGACTCGTTTCTCTTTGTCATACTATCCTACTAAACTATCAAATTAAGATTTCTAAATATGTGTTATTTATAGTAATCACAATTCCATATACCAGATCCATCTATTTTGACAATATGCAATTAACCTAAAATTCGATAACCTAAAAATTATTGTTTCTGAAACTTGGAAGGAAAATGTGTCCTTCTGTGACCTCTCTTTAGTCAGTATAATCTACAGAAATTCTACACTCCTACATATTTACACACATACATAAACCCTAGCAGTGTCCATGATTTGATTTAACAGATGCCTTTGACACTCCATATGTCCACATATCTCATTTTAAATTTGAAATTAAGAAAGTTAAGATAGGCCTTTTCAGACCTTATGAGAAATATCATTTCTCTAAAACTGCTTTTCTTTGAGGGAGTATCATAAATTGACTGACAGGGATGTTAACTGCATTCACTTTTTAGGATTCTTTCAAGCCACTCTCTTTTGTGAAATATCTGTAAATTTCGTTTGGTGGTTCATATGGCTTTTTCCATCTCCCCAACAAATATCATACCAATAAGATAAATTGTACTAAAACTCTCCTATGCTTTATTGCTTAACAGCCAGTAATAAGGCAGGCTCAGAGAGCAGATTCTAATATCAGATGCATGGCATGGCTTTAAATATCTTCTATTGCACTGCTTAACAGATTAAAATCAGTCCCTTTGCTAGGAGATTCAAATTGCCTCTTCTAGACTTTTCCATAAGAACTTTTTGGTCTTTCCGTTTTGCAACGTGATAAGACTTTCTTTATCCAGTTTGTATATAACTCATGTTTCCCTCCCAGGAAAACTTTCCATTTTTACCACAACCTAAGAAAATACGAGGCATTCTGAAGAGAGGCTGATTTATGATTTGCTGGGTTTCAACAATATAACAACTCTTTTTATTGTGAATATTGCAAGTCATTGTCACCAAGTTAAATGGCAAACCTGAGCAATCATCTTCAGCAACTCTATTGTTTTAAGTTCAAGAAGCTTCTCAGCTTCATACCGGGGGAAAAAATTACCAACGTAAATCTTTCTTGGCCCATATATTTGCTTTCTGACTCAGGCTTTGTGGCTTTAAATAATTGGGCATTTTCTCCAGAGTCTGGAGGGATAGTGGCTTTTCTGTGTATATGATCATTTCAAATCAAACCTCAAATTCTCTTCCTCAGTGTCTTCCCTCAACAGGCACAAGAAAGGAAAACCAATACACTAAAACATTGCACTAAGATTTCTGACATTCATTTCCAGATTTGGGGGTCATTTTTCCACAAACGTTATTAAAAATTGTAAAAGATAAACATACAATTCCTACCTGGAAACAATCTGATCAGGCTTATTACCACATCCATAAAACTCAGCTACCACATTTATTGATCTCTCAGGACCTCAACATGTCCCATTATTTTCCAAAAATAAAAATTTCAAGAAGATTGAAAAAAAAATAGCATCCACCTAAATATGAATGAAGGTGCCATATATAGACCACATATTCATCAGGCATTCGATAATCGCCTACTCTAAGTAATACAAATTCTAGTGGGGTAGGGAAAATTATGCCTTCTCTGATAAAAATATGATGCCATTTTGTGACGCAAATTTTTCCAGAATTGGCAATGTTCTTTTTTTTTATTTTTAACACTTTCTTTACTCTTTTACCTCATTTCAACTTGTTGGCAGTAATCCTCAACTGCGAAAGGTTTAACTGCAAAGGGAAGACATATACTTTTCCCGGAATCCATCTGAACTCAGTGTCAAGCTAACGGGCTGATTCTCGATCACACACAGATGCCCAAGTCCACACACCTTCCTTCCTTACCTTTCCCAAAATTAACTTCTGGTTGTTTCTTTTTCAATCTTGTGAGGGGGGGGCGAGGATGGAGAGCTAGGTTTATTCCCCTAACACAATCAACATTTGTAAAGTCATTTCGTTGAGAGTACTGAAAATGTTTTACAGTTTAACAATAAAAAAGAAAACAAAATGAAAATATGGCATTTATGGGTCTCATACTGACTTTTGGAAAGAAGTTGGAAATTAATCATTTTTTAAAAATGAATGAATCAAACACATTTAGTTGAGATCTTTTTTAAAAGCTATTTATGCAACGAAATGTTACCTTAGGTTAAACGTCTACTGTTTCTCTGTTATGGGAAGCTAAACTCATTTAAATTGCATACACTTATTTTAAACCAAAGTATTAAACTAAACTAGGTCCTTTATCTCTGCTATTTTAAAAAATTCAAAAAATGTCTAGAGTAACGAGAAGATAATTTCATAGATTCCCTATGAGAAATATTCCCCTTTAAAGGCTGTGTTCAGAGGCAAAGAGAAATGGAGAATCGAGCAATGTTCTTCTGATTTCATTTAATTGTGTTAGTTATTTGAAAAATGCAAAGCAGTCTGGTTTTCCTTTAACAGCAATACTGTGGGGCCTGAGATATCTAGACATCAACCTTTCACAGGCAAAGCAAGACTGAAACATTCTAATTAAGAATCTTTCTCCTTTCCTCCACAAGTAAACTTCTCAAAAGAAACATCCGAAGGATTTCCCTGGCTGCCTTTTCACTCCTGCATGCTGGACAACCTAGCTCCCACCCCTACCATGCCCTTCAAATGCTCTCATTAATGTTCCCGGTGACTACCTGATTGCTAAACCTTGTGAAGACCTTTCAGTCCTCATCCTGCTTCCATATGCTGACACTTTCCCAGCTCACTCATCCCTTAAGAGGCACAAGGATGACCTTTCCCATGAAGCCTTATGAACGCACAGCCCAGCTGGCGACCCTGGGCATCCCACCCTCTGTGCTCCGGGAGCACCTCTGCATGTCCTATTAGAGCATTTACTATGCAGCAAGGTGCCCATTTGTTTGTGTCCCTCACTGACTGTGAGCAATGCAAGTGCAGAGAGCTTTAGCCTTATTTATCTTTCTGCCCACGTCACCTACCCAGCATCTAGACTTGGCTGGCAAATGATGCCATTTTTTCCAATCTCAGGAAGTAGAGCAGAAAGCCCTGGCAGCACTGCATGGTAGTTATTCTTCATGGCATTAAGACAGAGAGCTTTTGACTAATTTCTTTTGCGGCACACTTCAGCAAAGTTTTCATCCATACATTCCTCATCCCAAGCAAAGAGGATGCTAGTCCACACCACTACGTCACCAAACATCCCAAAGCATCTTTTGTACCTGAACTGGAGCCTGAACAGAAGTGGGATGTGTGGTGGGAAGGGGACAGGGAGCACTGCAGAAGCCTAGAAAGTTTCCAGAATAAATCCACTTTTCCTGCCTCCTTCCCCTTCTCTATGCATTTTCATCTCTTTCAGAAGCACTGACACCTCCCAGCCATCTAATCAAGACAAATCTTTCATGCAGTAATTAAAATACAGCTCATCTTCAGGGGGAAGAGAAAAACAAAGGCTGAAACAATTAGCTGACTGTGCCAACCAGCATGGTTCACCCCCTCCGCCCCCACCTTCTCCCTCTCTCCCCGCTTCCTTCAATTGCTTGCTTTTAAGTACTATATTTTCACAGGAAGGAAAACTTCATTCCTGATGAAAGGTAAGAAACTGAACAGACACTTAGGCTAGGAAAATGCTTAGAACTGTCTAAGACCAACGCTGGGGTCCCTGCCTTGCTAGAATTGTATTAGGCATGAAAGGGAGGCAGAGATACTTGCTAATCTGTTATCGTCAGGTTAGAAGAGAATATTGCATTAGCATGCAAAAGGACACAGGCCAGCAATTCGGGGAAAGACAAGACTTCCCAGAATGAGGACGGCGGAGTAGAGAGGTAAATTGTTCTAATAATAACTCAGAAGGTGGAAAATGAACTTGCACCTCGTAAGGCTATGTGTGCCTTGATTACATTAGCACTACTTGTGATATGATGCAGTATATTCATTTTTATTGTATTAGTTTTTGAATAGTCTGTAAAAGGCCAGTGTCTTGTTTGGCTCCCTGAGCCACATGTCTTTTCTACGACATCCCCTACTAGCACATTCAAGCATTAGCGTTCAGGGTTTCTAAAATCTTTTAACCATTGATGGCTGCCAGCAGTCAAATTAAATTCGAAGGGTTTAGTATAGCTTCAGGTTTTAGCTATATAATTTACTAAGAATGCCCAAAGCACTTGCAATCTAATTTGCAGTTCAGCAATGAATACCATTTCCTAACGAAATCTGCCTGAAATTTCCTTTTGAGGCTCCAGAAAAAAAATACACTTGTGACACCTGTGTGTCTTCCTTCTGGCACTGACTCCAAAAAAAAAGAAAGAAAGAAATCTACAGAGAGAGAATGATATAGCTCATGCAAGGTGGCACAGAAAAGAGAACCAAGAAAATGGATTTGTTTTTATTGCCAGGTCATTTGGGTTAGTACAGGCACCCTGTATTTCTTTTTTAAATTTAGCTTTTTTAAAAATTTCTTCTAAGTCCAAGATTAGTGTTGTGTTTGTTACAGCTTCCCTAGCAAACAGCATTGGCTTCACCAAAATGTTGGCTCTCTGAAAAATAAATAAATAAAAACTACTGCAGAAAACCCCAGATTTGATCATTTCCTTATCTTTATGGAAGTAAATTTAGTCTGTTTTCAGGGAGAGGCAAGAGTGCCAATTCCTAATCCCAGTATCAGTTTCATTTCTATTACTTAGTCCCAAAGTCCCAATGCTTACAGTGACCTTGCACCTCTGTTTCACCCTTATAGAAGGGAAATAAGACAAAAAGTGAATATTAAAAGTCTACAGCTAACTTACAGTATTGTTTGTCTTATAAAAAGATTGCCCCCTCTTACCTAGATGACTCAGATTAAATAAGGCATGAGAAATGCTTAAAAAGTGTTTTGATAATCTTCTGTGAAAGCTGAAAATACAAAATGGTATTCAACTTTCACTTTGAGATGTCATCTTCCCTCTTCCCGGTGTACAGGAATTCTCATTCCTAGTCATAAGGACAAAGTAGCTCAGGGAAATGCAGCTAGCAGTTGCCAGGTAAAACCTGCACTCTTGCAAGCTCTCCCTACCACAGAGATGCTACTCACCGCTAAGCAGGCTACAGAAATCAAATCATTGGGCTGAACTAATTTAATTAATAAGAGGCATAATTTGGAAGCCCGTTAGAGAAGCCAGAGATGCTAGCTATACCCACACAGCGTTAATCACTCACCATCAAGCCAACTAAATGTAACTCTAGAAATCAAAGCATTAGAGTACAAATTGGAAAGAGCCAAGTCCCTAATGACTCTAATGATCTAAATCTGGTTGTTGATCACTCTCTCCTTTCATTTCCCACTCAATAAACACCTTTATACCTTATAATAAACTCTATAGTTCATAAAGTTTAAAAATACTAACACGGCCCGGCATGGTGGCTCATGCCTATAATCCTAGCACTCTGGGAGGCCGAGGCAGGCGGATCATTTGAGCTCAGGAGTTCAAGTCCAGCCTGAGCAAGAGTGAGACCTCATCTCTACTAAAAAAAAAAAAAAAAAAAAAATTGAAATAAATCAACTGGGCAACTAAAAATACATATACAAAAAATTAGCCGGGCATGGTGGCGCATGCCTGTAGTCCCAGCTACTCGGGAGGCTGAGGCAGGAGGATCGCTGGAGCCCAGGAGTTTGAGGTTGCTGTGAGCTAGGGTGATGCCACGGCACTCTAGCCCGGGCATCAGAG